>NIUQ01000755.1:0-40972 GCA_002796945.1 Plectus sambesii
TTCTGAATAAATGAACACAACAATTGTTGACGAAAGCTTTTTGTTCATTGGTTGTTTCGTTCCCATGTGCATGACCATATCTAACATTTGTTGGTCCTGTTAACCTCGCATGGTGGGGCCCATTTCATAAAATTATTATAATTATGGAGTCACAACCGCGGCGATTTACTGTTTTTCGGTTCATTCCGGTTTTCTCTCCAATCACCGCGCTTGCAAATTCTCATGATGCAATACTGCAATTGCAGTAGTTTTATGAAACAGGCCTATGGTTGGAGAAGTGACAGGTAAAGTTAGAATTACGCGATGTTGATTGAAATTCCTCGGGCACCCCTCGACGAGCTGGCGGCCTTCTACCTGCGCATCAAAGAAGAGCGACTGGAAAACGGTCCATGTCGTCATCAGGTGCAGCATGCTCTTGCGAGGTGATTGATTGGTGACCGTTCCTCCTGATGCACCGCAGTAGAGTACCGTAATTTTGCGATTTTTTAAGTGAATGAGCGTTGAAAAGGCGATAATTGCTGTTTTTCTGATCGCTGTTGTGCGTGCAGATTTTGATTTTTTGTACAGAACCGTTGGCGTGTGTCAAATCGGTTTCTAAGTGTGTTTGACACTGATAAACTGCAACGGCGCTTTTCTCTCTTTACTTCACGTTCGTCCAAAAAACCTAAATACGTCACCGGAAAGCGTAGCCCAGAGCCCCGCGCCACTGCTGCACATCCAATCGTCACCGTCGAGATTTTTAGGATATCGCACGTTAGTTCGTAGTTTTAGAGAGTTGCTTGAATTGCGCAACGTCGGTGACTCTTTGCTGGCACCGACGACGACTCTCGACCAGATCCTGATCGTCGGGCGGAAGGAAGTGCTTCACTCGTCCGCCTTCGCCGACGATATCGCCGTCCGACAGCTGAAGGTTCGCATTTTGTGCGGTGATTTAGGGTATATTCTGACGTAGTAGGATTTGTTTTGGGTTTCATGTCTCAGAAGCCACAAGCTCCCCAATCAAATCTAAGTAAGAAGTGTATTGCGCTATATAGTCAAAAATTAGCCAATCAGTTAAGAGAAATCTTAGATTGAATATGATCAACTGCTTCGAAAGTCGATAGCACTTCTTGATGTCAATCGATTCGCGTGAAAACCATGAAATGACACTCATTCTTGTTGAAAAACGGTGTTCAAGCACCGAAAGCGAGCTCATCTTTGCCAACGACGGTGTTGGGCGAGATTTCTTGTTACTGATCGAAAGATGACAACTACAGATATTGCGAGAACTGCGCGTGGAGGCGTGGATGGTGGAAGCGTGCTTCAAGTTCACGCTGCTCAATCGCCTGGCGCCGGAGTGGAATCGAGTTGGAGTGGCATTGATCCAGGGGAGCGAGTTCCTCGGCGACAGCGGGCGACTCAAGCTCCGACGGCTGCGTGAGTTGCCGAAAATTGATTTTTGTTGGGGGTTGAGACATTAATTGATGAAAGGAAACGAATGGATGTTTTTTAAAATCATAATTCTTCGATCAGTAACAAAAATATGTCGCCAGGCACTGCAGTGGGCAGAGATGAGCTCGCTTTTCGGTGCTTGAACACTGTTTTTCACTAAGAATGATAGTCGTTTCTTGATTTTTTTTGTGCTTAAATTGATAGAAAGAAGCGCTATCGACTTTCGAAGCAGTTTGCTTTATTCAATCCAAGATTTCTTGATAATGATGTCCAAATTTTGACTGTATGAAGACGAACTGTAAAATATACGATGAGAAGTGGGTGGAGCAGCTAGAGGGCCGACTGAACTCTGCGAGAGCTGACAACAAGAGTGGGACTTGAGTAAGGGGATGACCGTAAAGATCACTCTGTTATCACTAGACTGTCCCTCCCCCTTAACACTTCTCTCGTGGATAGATGAAGAATCTTTTTCCAGTGGTCGAAGTGCACTGCACTACGAGCGGTCAAATGTACTTGAAGTTGCTGCCGGATCTGTGCAAGATGTTTCCGCTGGAACCGTGGCAGCTCGGCAGACCTGTCCAACCACGCTGGTGCTTCATGCTGCCAAAGTAAATTGCAAGGCGATCTTAACTGGGGGCGGTTTTTCGAAGCGCCGGGCACGATCATCTCTCAATAACCTCAGCCTTCCTGCCGGTTGGTTCCCGACTTCCATGTAGATGGGGTACCTGGCGCAGAAGTGTTTCGAAAAACGTGAGAACTGAGAAGTCTCTCTGGGTGCACCCTGCGGCTTCCTGGCGCTTCGAAAAACCGCCTCCTGATCAGCAACTGTTCGAATGAACGTTTTACTCGTTTATATCAGACTGAGTCGAGGCCAGGTGATCGATGTGCGAGAGGATTTGCCGGCCGATAGTCAGTTCGCCGATTATGACGAGCTTCGACAATACTGGATGGATTCGGTAAGCTGTATATGAAATAGTACTGAACGATTCATGGCGGGACTTGGACGGCGGCTTAGTCGAAATACCGTATCCCTAGCGTGCCTCATTATTATGTTTGATTGTGCTGAATTTTGAGGCAAAAATTTATAAACGCGGCGAGTGGTCGTGCGAGTAACAAAAGAGCGATGTATGAAAAGAAGAGCAGCAGTGGACAGATAACCAAAAGAATGAGATTGGGTATGATATCATCGTGGATATTATCTAACTACCACCAGTCCGACCACACCCCAGGACACATCGATAATTTGCTTATACGCAGGAAAATTGCACATGAATCTGCGCATTGAACAACTACGAGAATATTCGAACTGTCCAAAAATTCGGTATCTGATTGCATAACTGTCAAAAGCGAGTGATGTATCGAAGATAGTCAGAATAACATTAGCTAAGACATGTTTGTTGGTGCCCTCTAGCATTACGTTAAGTATGAATTCAGCTACACTACGTGATATGAAACCACCCCGTTGTTTCATAACCTTAATTGGAGACTGCATATTTCATTCACTATGATTATATTAGCACAATTCAGATACTTCTATCAATAGGAGAATTCTTTTTAGTACGGATACTCATTGCCTCCGGCCGCCCCGCCCGTCTACTTCGACGTAGTCTTCTACGGTCTCCGCAACGAAGTCTTTACGTTAGTGTTCATATCTTTATTCTCCATGTAATGCTCAATTAGGTCCTATATTTGGCATTGTCGCACATCCATCCGCAATGGGGACCTTTTCTGAACCGTACGTTCACCGGATGCGGCAATCTCCCGGCGACCGGTTCGTTTTCAATGCAAACGCTGGTTTCCATCCGATCCAGTTTTTGATTGGTGCGAGCGACTAAATTGGGTTGTGGGCGGCCGCGTATCGTTTTTGCTACGTCCCGTCGTAGTTTTGAAATGATACTTTTACAACGCTTACGATCGCAGGCGCTTATAATGACTGGTACGATCAGCTCATCGGCTCGGTGTTGTCAGAGTTACGGCACTTTGGCAGAGCGCCAAGCGGTCATACAGAAACGAAAATATTAATGACGGTGTTCTCCCCACTCTCTTTTGTCGCGCGTAGAACGGCAAATTCGAATGCGTGGCTTAGTATAATTTTTTGCGTACACACAACACGCATACAACGAGTAATTGGTTTCTCTTTTTGCACGCATGTTACCAACCGTTTGAGCATGCAAAATGGCTGTGCAAAAGGGCCCAGAAGCGAAAAAATGGTCATATCTGTTGAAATATGATATGAGGGCTTATGTGTTGTAAGGTACCCTTCGTACTGCGTGTTGACTGCGGAACCGGCGGTGTATCCGAGCGACCAGGAGACACGGAAGGAGATTGTGCACGACTTCGCGGAGCAGCTGGCGGAGAAGATGCCGTCGGTGTGCGGTCAGCCGATGCTCATTGACACTGTCCTCGACCATCCTCCTCCCCTTCCTCTTCGCACCCCTCTCGCCCAGCGCAATCCCCTCCTCAAGCACCAGCGTCCCATAATCAACCACATGCCCATCCAGAAGCGACCTTCCGTCGACCACGATAATGAGGTCGGTTTTCATCTGCTTCTTAAAAATTACAAAAACAAATAAAATGGTCGTTTTCGAGGTTTTTAGCCGAAAGCAAAGCGCAAGCCTCGCGTTTTCTGACCCGCACTAATATGAACCCAGCCCGAAGCACTTTTTGGTCTTTTGAGACGCTGTGTGATCACTTGTGGTTGTTTCAGTTTTATTCTTATTTATTAAATATTACTATACGAAAGCGTTATGTTTGCCGGCTCTTACTGCCATTAATTCCATTGTTTTTGTTTATTAGTTGAATCTTGTGCGCTACGTTGGTTGCATGTTTTATTGTTATCATATTGATAATGTACAATTGGTTGAACAGACATGCGTACAGTAACATGATACAGGCACAGCACGCGAGCATTTGAGGGCAATATTCGATGAGACAATTGTGATTAAAGTGGGAAGAGGTCAGGAAGAGGTCAGACGGTGGTCAGGCGCGGCCAGCATCACGAACTTGCAGTTGTGGACTGTTTCCTCTCGCCGAGCGCCAATCTCTGAACTTGAAGACGGCGTCCACGCCGAAGAGAATCATGCAGAGGAAAAGAAGAGCCTGCAACAGTTAATGGTCCAAGTCACGGCATCAGTGTTTCAATATTTTAGCATAGTGAATCCGGGATAGGTGTAGCAAATGTGGATGCAGTTGAAAGCTGCGTTTATCCAGTTCCTCCATTTATGCGGGCTGTACTTAACGGAATTCCACTCATATATGTGCGCAGGCTTGGCGTCGATGATGTGATCGGCTGGCTTAGGGGTCTATCACCCGAGAATTTTGCATTACCCAAATTTTCAGCCCTTTACAACGTAATCGCAAAAATATGCAAAATAAAGCGGCAATGTCTTATTTTATGGATAAAAACTTGCCACAACTCCAAACCGCATAGACCCGATAACTATGTGACGATTTCAGCAGTGTCAATCCCCAATGTATTTTTCTAGATTCTTTTTAAATGAGTAAGCAGTACGGAATTGAAAATCACTGACCGCTGCTATTGCTGGTACCACCTGCCATGAAGGGTTCCATCCGGCCCAATGTCCAGCCAATACGGCCATCAGAATGCCCGCCAGCAGAAAGAACAAAGTCATGACGATATAATAGATCATTTCCTAAAATTTTTTCATTCATCCAAAATACAACTGATACATCAAATGATGTAGTGTCGTCTCAGTATAATTTTTCAAGGAAAGTCGAAAAAATATTTTGAAATATTTTCAGTAAAGTGAATTATAGACTCTAAATTGTCAGTAAAGTAAATCTGTTTATCGTGAGAAATTCGAAAAGTGGATAAGGCTAGTAAATTCGGTATAATCGATAAAATCGGTGCATCGAGCTAATAATGAAAAAAACGCACAATGAGCAGCCATGGCGCACGGTTGAGGCTCTTGTTAAGGGTGAGTACGAAGGCGACGAGCAGCGCCAAGGTCAGCGCCACGCCGATGAAAGAGACGAAGCACGCCCATCCTCTCTCGCCGCTGTTGCCGTACGACGCCGCCGATATAATCAGCGCTACCAGACTGAGCACCTTAAATTATCACTCCGTCATCGATCCCACTTGACCCCGTCCTCTGAGCTTATTTGAGTCACAAAAACAACCGATTAGTGACATAATCGTCGTTTCAGTCTTCGAAATGTTCAATAACAGTTCAGTCGATTACAAAGTTGCCATCTTTACACAGCGATTGTGCAATCGATTCAACCTTTCAGAACCGAAAATAAACAAGAATCGGACCTTGGACAACAACGTTTTATACAGTGGCAGCGCTACGGAGCTAGCAAAAGCTGATACATTTTTCAAGATTGTATGTCATCGAGTCGCACCATGCCGATAATCAGAGCGCAGTTGCAGCCTCAAAATTGTTATACCATCAGCAACTGCTGAATTTGCGCGCTTCAAAGTCGAAATCCCTAACGTTACTATTGTTCTGTTGCCACTACGCAAATCAACTTCCCTAAAGCAAACACCAACTTACAATTTGAACGATTTTTAATATTCCACTGCGCGATCGGACGTAGTCTGGATCGAACTCGAGCAGCCGTCCCCTGATCTCGTACTCGCGCGTGGTGCGGGTGGTGGTGGCAGTGACGGTAGTGGTATGGGAGCCGGGGAAAGAAGCGGTGGTGGCCATTGAAGTAGCCGTTGGTCGACTGTGGTCACCTTGTGGTCACCTTGCGGTCAGTGAGTAGTGCGCGGCGAGGTGGCGGGAGCCGTGCTGCGGTGACACTGATGGGGACAAGACTCGCTCGCTGCAGCGGGACGTCGGACGGTAAACAGACCGCGGCCGTCGCCGAACCAGTAATCCGCCGAATCGCTGGCAGCGGGCCGGTGACAAGGTCGCCAATCGGGGCGCGCCATAGGACCACAATTGCTTCGTGCGGATTGCGCAGTCACAGTCGTCGTCGGCCTTCTGAATGCCTTGCGATCACTGCCCAGTGGGTATCGAGGGAGGAGCGCCGAACAACAACTGTCCAGCCTTCGGAAGATCTGACGCGATGCTGAGCACCGTCACAAAACGCGTGTACGAATGCTCCGTCAATTTGTTATTTCATCAGTCCATCAGCACTCACGCGAGATTACTAACTGCGGCTTAGACAAAACGTGACATTATTCCATTTCCGTGACTACCGCCCTAATGCCTTCTTTCATAATAATCAGTATTGTGGTTTTTCACTAAACGTCAAACATAGTGGTAAAAAGTCTGAGATATTTTTTTATCTTTACTTTTCCTTATTTAATAGCGGTTATCAATGGCATATTTATGATGTCAAGTTGCTGAAGTCATCCAGATAAAATATAAAGCAAAAAGGTGCTAGAATAGTCGGGTAAGGCTAAGCGCGCCATTGCGTTGCATCACACCGCTGGCAAAAAGTCTGAGACCGACACCTGCAGTTGCGTATAATTTCCTTATTCGCATCAAAGGCCTAATATTTGTTAGTTTGAACTGAGTTGATCTGAATAGCACTAAGTGTGAACTTGAAAAATTTCTTTGTAACCAAGTACATAAGGAAGCTTTCATTGTGAGACGCCATGTTGATGTACATGTTTTATTCAAGTGTCTAAAGATGTTTACTATTCTTAATCAGAGATGCAAGAAAAGTGATCAAATTTTTAAACAGCATGGGAGTCACTCTTAATGAGTGGTTTATTAAGCTGGCATTTGCTCTGGCGAATCCGATACGCCGTTGACCGATGTAATAGATGGTGCAGAAGCTTCGGATTAAATTATCGCCCAAAATCCATGTTGGACCAAAGCTCGTGCCATTCAGTGCAAACATAATCACTATGCAGGCACCACTGCCGACCTGAATTCGACGCATTTGTTACGCGGCAAGCTTTTAAGCATCCTAGCTTCAACAAATAAGCTAATACAGGGTGGCTTAAAAAAGTCTTTAATTGCCATTTCGTTCAAAATTAGCGGACTTTCCTGAGCTTAGACTCAATCGATGGGCCTTGGCTTAGAGAATCGTAGGGCGGAGTTTTGTTTGAGTTGGTTTGGGGGGGGGCCACAGTACCCAATAACCTAACTGAAAAACACCTTTTTCTGGGGTCGACTTTGGCCCCTTGTAACTCAATTGCCATTAATCGTAGCGACTTCTAACTTGGCAAGGCTCTTCTGAAGAACTCTCCGTATATTTTGCAACATTGATTTTGAATTTACCATTTTCAAAACTTAAAAGTACTGAATTTTTAATGAAAACATTAAAAGCGAGCACTCTTAACTGTCATTTCAGCTTAGGCATGTCATTGGGAGAGAAATGAGGTACAACTCGATATTTTTCACCAATATCGAATTTTCATCCCAAGGGAGGCTGAAAAATGAAAGTTGATGAAACTGCAGAATATTGTGGGAATACAATCTTGACATACCCTAGTATCTGAAAGTGAAATGATTTTGTTGACAACTTCTTTCATTGCTGAGATCTGAGGTCTCAAAGTTGAGCAATTTTTTGGAATATCTCAGGATACGATGGTGCCCCTAAACAAATCAGTGTTGCAAAATATACGGTGAGTGCTACAGAAGAGCCTTGCCAAGTTTAAAGTCGCCACGATTAATGGCAATGGAGTTACAAGGTGCCAAAGTAGACCCAAGGGAAGGTGTGTTTCAGTTAGGTTTTTGGGTTACT
This sequence comes from Plectus sambesii, assembly GCA_002796945.1. Classification (NCBI taxonomy): domain Eukaryota; kingdom Metazoa; phylum Nematoda; class Chromadorea; order Plectida; family Plectidae; genus Plectus; species Plectus sambesii. The sequence continues at coordinate 8,101 of NIUQ01000755.1, forward strand.
GTAGCCCCCAAACCAATTCAAATGGAACTCCGCGCCAAGAATCTCTAGGCCAAGGGCTATCGATCGAGTCTAAGCTCAGGAAAAGCCGCTAATTTTGAACGAAATGGCAATCAACGACGTTTTTGAGCCACCCTGTATATGGTCGCGAATTATATGTTATGAAGGCGGACCCAAACAATGTTATATATTACAAGGACACGGAGTGTCTATACGGACACGGAGTGGAATAATAAACATTCATTCTCCAATAATCACCAACCCTCTAATAAACGCCCCCCTCAAGCCTAGGTTGAATATAAAATCGTCCAGGGCGATCGTTGGCCGACTAAGGGTACTTGGGCCTATTGATGGAGTCTGTGCGCATGAGCTTTTTAATACCGAAGGATAAACTAACGTACATAAAGCGATAACGCCGTTCCTTTCTGTCTGCTACTCGCGTCAAAGTCTTAACTCTGGTGGAATTTCCTGTGCGATTAACATCTGTTCCGTTAGCGGTCTTTTCATCAACGCTATTTACGCGGAGTTTGCAGAGATTATTAGCTACTCATGTGGGCAGTTCGCACGGTTATCAAGGATTTCTCTCTCTCTCTTGATAAGGCGTCCCGAAATAAACTGTTTATATGACGTGCTAAGCTGTGACCTTGGAACGTTCGTTCCATCTTACCAAATAAACCAGGTATGGTTGAAACGCCCGATGACTCAAACCTGGATTGGAGTGGATAGCACGGTGATCAATCGACTGGTGGTTAATGAAGGGTTGCTGAGTTCGAAAACACATCAAATACAAGAAGCTCTTAGCTGCCTTTCTATTTCTTAAATTCTTCTTTTGAGAGTCTCAAAATGTCTCTATCAATCTTCAGCTAAACAATTCAATAACATTTGCTTATATTAACCGCCAGGGTAGTACGCATAGCACGGATCTCAGTGATCTTGCTGTCCAGTTTTGAGACAGTGTTTTAAGTGAAAATGCAGTGAACAAACGGTTCACCTTCCTAGTGTAGAGAACGGCCTGAGCGATTACGAATCGCGGATGAGGAGCGTCTGAAAGCTGTTACCGATGGTGGCCAATAATCTGTTTCATCGATGCGGACGGTGCTCAATCATCAACAAAACTAATACTTTTCAAAGTGACTATGCTGCTGGCTTCATGCAGCCTCGAGCGCATTTTCATGCTTTCTTCACTCCGTTTGTCTTGTCTGCAGTCGCATACTGATAATGCTATTTGCACCCTACTTAGGATGACCAAAAAACGCAGCTTTTGTCCTGAGAATCAAGCAGAATATGCTCGATTCTACCATTTATTGTTATCTCCAGTCAGTGAGATTGAACACTGCGCTACGCGATCGCAACCGTGGCCCACGAGCAAACATTATCTTTTCTTCTCTTAAGCGATTATCTGTCGGTATTGTCGGCTACTGTAGGTCGATCGGTTTGTTCACTACTTGTCTTGAGCGGCGTTCAATAGCGCTTTACACGCATTCGACGGCTCAGCGGCGACTTCCAATGCGGCCCATGTCTATATGGCCGCACCGCATGTTTTGGCCGCTGCCAAAGGGTCACCGTGCTCGGCAACTTTTGCGCGATCCTGCCACGAATCCGTAGAACGAAGGTTTTGATCGGTCGGATTGGTGGGCGAGTGTGCATAACTTGTTCGAAACGTGGCTGCTTTATAAATGATAAGCTATAACGAGTGGCGTTATATAATGTTATATTTTACTGTAGCAAGATGTCTAACCTCATACAGTTATTGTAAATGCCACGAGTCATCACCTATTACCCGTCCACCCATACCCCGCCTGCAAACTGGCCTTGCAAATGACGTGACAAGTATGACGACCACTGGAGGAATCGCGACATGCGTTACTAGAGCTTTATTGGAAACAATTTTTGGGCCTTCCATTGAGGCCGATAGGACGCCAGTGTGTGCGGCGGCAAAAACAAGTAGTATGCTACTTGTTTCGCAATCTCGTATAGTCGAGTAATCGATCCGTAATCATACTTTTCCCGAGTCGAAGAGCAAGCGAAAAAGATAATATTATCCTGCGTTAAGTACCTCGCGTCATCGCGGCAGTCTGTCGCTCGTCATTAGATACATAGAGGAAGATTTTCTCATATCCTCACACTAACTGAAGGATTAGGAACAGGATTACAGATCTGAGGATTACCATCAGTTAGCCTGCTGCTTCAATTTACCGTAACTTCGGATTACCATAGGTTTACAAGATGCTGTTACATCAGATTGAGACAGATTAACCTTCAATGTAATTAGTGCTCAGTGACGAATTGTGCCTTATACGATAAATGGTTGATGCTAGACACTCCCTGTCATTGAAAAATATTCATTGCATCCTCTGCGTTCGCGACTTTCAGATGTCTATCCATACATCTTTTGAAATGGACAACCGAGCATTTCCCAATCGCCCATTGCGCCGAAGTAAGTGACTGAGGGTAAAATCGAATAACTGTTATCTGCTAAATCGTAGTTGATGATTTTCGTTTTAAAGCTGAACATGAATAGTTTGATTGATTGTATTTGCAGAAATTCCGAAGCGAGTATGTGTGGGACAGCTGTGCTCTGTTTGCAACGATATAGCTACGGGCATGCACTACGGCACTTATACGTGCAACGGTTGTGCCATCTTCTTCCGACGCACTGTCCATAAAAATCCTCAATTTCACTGCAGTCAAGGCGGCGTCTGCGTCGTCAGCTATTGTAAGTAACCTCTCTTCTTTGGCCGTGAATCTGTGGCGCACAATCGCTTGGTACGCTGCCCAAGTATGGCGTTCGCCTTCGAAAGAGATGAGAAATTTATTCACATTCTCGACGTGAATGGAAATAGATAGTCCCTTGCATGGACAAGCGTGTATCGATCGCTCAATTGCTTAGTGCCTTTATATGAGTACTCCCATTGAGAAAATGGAAGCCAAAGTGATCAACCGTGCTGTAATAATCAGACTCGTCCACGACGATATAACTTTACACGGGGCGTTTGTGTAATTATTGAATTTCAGTAAAACGTTGCGCGTGCCGGGCTTGTCGCTATGAAAAGTGCTTGATGATGGGAATGGACCCCAAGAGCGTATATTACAAGAAAGGTAAGTCGGCGGGCAGTACAAGCGCTTTGTCGGAGAGAGGTTCGACGTCAAAGATATTACCCTCTCCCGACTCATCCAATATCTCGGAAATCAATAAGCTACTAAGTCTCGAGAATCGATTGCGACAGTTGCGCCAGTGCAATCTTCCAATAAGATGGTCGCTCGTCGACCTGCTAACTCATTTCAGTTTAATGAACTCACCTGAAATTGAGCTGTCGGTACGAACGCTCTAACTTCATTTCTCCATAGTTTCATCAACTACGACCGCGTCAGGCAATCCTATATATTAAGCCAGCACCGTCTGTCTGTGTGTCTGTGTGCGTGTGAACACCTCACGGTTCGGGTTGAACCTTTAGCGATCCCCGGTCAAACCATGATTGTATGTGCCAAGGGTACTGTACCCGACCCATACCACTTCCGCCCCGCTTCTTTTATGTACACATCTAGAGCATAAACGTAATATATTAAATGGCTTAATATGGCATACGAAGCAAATCTTTCTTTTACTAAGGGTCATATGAAAGAATTTAATGGTTTCATTCAAACAGTATCCCCAAAAACCTTCTGTTTTGAAATTTTACAATGGAAAAACTTCTATTTCCTTGAAAACAATCACTGTTTGAACTCCGTCGCAAATGTGTTTCAATGTGATTTGGAGTAGATGTTAGCCGTGCATATGCATGTTGACATAGTGCAGATTTGGACCGGCTCCATCAATCATTAGTCAGTGTCATGAACGATCGGAGAATAGTTTAGATTCTTCGAGAACTTTCCCAGGGTTAATGAAAACTAAATGTTTGTGAGAAGTCTTTTTTTTAAATTCCCATCCAACTGCCTTTCGATGAATATAGTGTGCAAATTCTTTTGCATCTATAAATATAAAAGACCAGCGGCACCAGACAACAGGAACCCAAAGGGAGCTTGGTAATTCCGCGCCGCTGAGCGGTATGGTGACACAGTCTAGCAGGAGTAGCATGCGAAAACTCAAGCGGATAGCGCGGCGCGTTAGCGCAGCGCTCTCCGCTAGTGTCATTTAATCAGTAGAGAAATTATCGCCTTTTTCAATTAACAATAGAGCTATTCTCAAAATCCTATGCAAATTTCTCTAAAATTACTACGAATGGCGAATTTTCATTTCTCTTGTTCCGACGCCATCATCTATTTTCTCATGTTGTGTTTGTTTGCCTCCATCTGAGATCAACATTTATTACGTTGCTATGATAAACAACATCATTTTCAGAGATGTGTCGAATCGTACAATCCCTTGTGTCTCAACGAATCGCTGGGTCGCTCGACGGTATGGGTACGAAAAGACTGCGTCTTGTTCACAGAGTACGCCAAGTGCTTTCCTGTTTTCTCCCAGTTGTCACTGGATGATAAGGTATGCGATCAATCGATATGACCGAACAGTACTTATTTCAATGTAACTTTCTTTAGGTTCACATTATTCAGAACAATACATTGACGCAACAGACGCTGACGCAAGCGCACCACGCTTGCAATTTCGGGTCGGACGTGAGCCTTCATCCTAAAGACGGCACCGAAAAGACTCGAGAAGTCGACGCCTCAGAAGTGACTTTGATTATTGCAAAAATAATCAACCTCTTGGTGCTGCCAATGCGCGAACTCCGTATCGACATGACCGAAGTGGCACTTTTGCGCGTGCTACTCTTCCTTGATCCAGGTAAAGAGCTTCGTATAGAGAGAATGAACGGATCGAGCGTTGTTTCATCTCGCATGTTGCAGAACAAGACTATATTTCACCTGAAGCGAGAAAAGCGCTGGAAGAAGAACGACGCAAGTATTTCTCCCATCTTCTCGAGTACGTCCATGGAAAGCGCGACACGAATGGTCCTCAGCGATTTGGATCTATTCTCTTGCTATCCAACGCTCTGCAGGTTCTTGCATAATTATAATTTATCTCTCCTGTCGAAGTGCAACTTTTAGCAAATCACGACTGATAAAAAACGAGCCCTTCTGACGTTCGATTTCTTCGCGAAGAGCTCAGAGAATAACGCAGCGTTCCCGAACTCAACGATGGAAATCAACACTGTGGATCATAGAACCACTCTCATCAACACCACTATCACCGCCACTATCAGCACTCCCATCAACACCACTACCACCACCATCAGTTACATCAACCATCGGCGCAAACAGAGCGTTTCACATGGTAATATTTCAGATTTCCCATGCGAATTTGTCTAGAATTCCGAACTAGGCGACCGCGCTCTCTTGTCAGTTTGAAAGCGCGAAATGCGCTCGTCTGAACTAAACATGCTTTCCGAACTGCGGTGACACCTAGACGACGCTCCCTCCTCGAGAATGGTCGATTTTGAATGCGAACGAGACTGCTCGGGACTTGTCTTGTCGACAACTGCCGATCAATGGGAGCTTCTCAAACGACTGCTGCGCGAGCAGGTCAAACATCGACTGCGGACTGCGTGCCCGCGGCGGCGACTGCTGGACGTCATGCATGACTTGTCGCGTCGAGCGACTACGGATTCGAAGAGGGGAGAGCCTACTAGACTGAACGCGATCCTGGCGGCCACAGCGCGGACTTACTGAGCCGGACGAACGTGAGCGAAGCTAGCGCTAAACTTGAATATGTTATCGCGGCAAGCGATCATCCACCGTCGGGGCGTCCTCAAAAGCTGCGATCGTCTGCAGAGGCGCACTGCTAGACCGTACATCTCTACTCCATTACGGAGTCAAATACAATACACTGAAATGCATTTCTATTTAATTAATAGCAAATTATAGAAAAGGACGCGATCAGAAAATCGTTCATGTTTCGCGCGCCAAAACTCCACCTACAATTGCCTGCCTGCAGCCATAAACTTGATTTGTAAGGTACGTAAACGACACACCCCCTTAGGGCCGAACACGCCATACGCGCAATTATACGTGCATGTCTGAACTATGTGCTTGCGCGTATGGCGTGTTCGGCCATAATGGAGCGTATCATAACGGTACGATAGAAAACACTTGTTGCTTCCTAAGGGAGTTTTTGAAGACTTAAATGTTGAAAATGCCTGGTGACAAGAAATCTCATAAAATTTCATGAGTTCAGCGAAAATTAAGGTTAATCTTCAAAAAATAAATTCAACAAATAAAAGGTAAAGAAATCCTTCTCGTTCCCTAATATTTTAGCACAAAAAAGAAGTATGTAGTGGTTTTCAAGCGAGAAAATTGGTCTGACAAGACACGCTAAATTGTACAAGGATTCTGCTAATATATAGATCACAGCATGAGAACTTTTCTAAGCCTAGATATACTGTCACCAAGGTTGTGCTAGTCATCATTAAGCGAACCGTAGTAAACTCTTTTTGAAGCGACATGTTTTTCATTCGCGGTAGCTGCATATGCTGATTGTCTTTTCTGTTCAAGCTATGTTTACTCGAGGCGACGCTTTTCGCAGCAGTGCTTAAGTTTGCGGCTGAAGAACTGAAGTCGCTCGCGGTAACCAGTGCGATCATTATCAACATCGGAATCGACGTCCACCTTGCCCCGTCGACTGATGAACAAATTTTCTTTTATAGAGGCTTCTCACTTATTATACATGTTTCATCAATTAAGCTCGACTGCTTCTTGGTGTTGTTTGTTTAGTACATATCCTTAACGCTCGCTTTTGTTGTCGGTTTTACGCGTATGATTTTGTCGTGCGATTAATAGTTAAAATTTTAAAATTTGATTTCTTTGTGTACTTAATTATATCTGAATAGATATCCTATGCGTGCAGTTTCCTTGCTGTTGCAATTTAACTTTGAATTTATAAACTGTTACATTGTTTTCTTGCGTAGGCATCAAATGACTTGTTCGATGCGAGGAGGCCGTCAACTTACCGTACTTCACATGTACTATGAAAAGAATAAATATAGGACACACAAAACCCCCAGACACCTGAATCTATTTCAAGCAAACAGTTCGAATTCTAGCAAGATACGATACTGTGCGCGATTTAAACTTCATTATGGGCACTATTTATTGAAGGCTGCGGGTGGAATCCAGTTATTGAAAATTTTAGCAAAAAATGAGCATTTGGCATAGGAGAATCTTAGAATAATAAAAGTGAGCAAAAACGTCTCGTTTTTTCTGCGAAAGCTTTGACAATTCATTGGAAACACGAAACTCCGCCCACAGACTTATGACACAGGATGCTCTCGCACTTGTGTTGCATAGCAACAGAGGACCAGTTGCCATGCAACACGCGACATTTAATGATCAGGTTTTATTGATTTTTCATTCAAATTCAGTTCCGATTCCTGTTCTCATGATACCCCAAAATGTACTATATAGAATATGTGTACCCGGTACTAACGATCCTGAACCGGAACCGGAAACTTTAATTAATTATTCGCGCTCCTCACATAAATAGTCACAATGATACTTATAATAGTTTAAATAGGTTAGCCTCTTATTCTGTGAGTAGAATTTGTGGCACTAGTGGCGAAATGTCACGGCGCATGTAAACGTGAATTGGAACAATTTCTTGTAAAGATCGCTGTTTGAACGCAAAACTCAATTGATCGACAGGAATCCACGTTTATGCGCAGATTGCTTGGAATGTATTCAGGTGCCACAAACCACTGCGTTCCCTATATTTTTTGTATAAACAGATCAGTCGTAATGGTCGCATCGCAACACACAAAACATCCATGTGCTCGCGAGGGTCTTTTATTCCGTTGTCGAAGGTATTCAGACAGTTGAAGCTGAAGACAATTTCAATTCGATTTGCAATATCACTAACAATCTGAATTTGTAATCTTTTAAATTTACGGAAAATATTTTTGGCGAGGTTGCAGATTTCCTGCAGCAAGTGCCGTTGAGCAAATGCTTCTACGTCAAAAGCTGCCTTCTGGGTATTGGTGTTTTATCACTTCTAGCGAACTTCAATAGCAACCAAATTTGCTGTTTTTAAAGCAAATATTGGAGAAAAATTAGAAAATTTGTGGTTAAATAATAAAAAGAACTGAATTAGCCCTTCGAGAGTAATTGCAAAAAAATAATATGATATTTTTTTCACGCCACCCTTTCATTATTAGTTTAATAAACACTAGTTAAACATTCAGAAACTTTCTTGTTTACATAAAGACGCACAGAACTGCTTTAACCATTCATCGAACATTAAAACAAATTGATTTAGCAAATCTACAGGCTACTCTTTCATCTTAATCACTGTGTCAGTTTAAATTATTGATCGCATACTCCTGTAACATATGAAATGATAAACTGGAGAAGAGGTATTGTTGCTTGGTATCGATGCGCTCGAGGCTTAACTATCGGCAACTTTTCAGTATCTTTGCACCTGTTCGCGTAGCAACTGAAAGTACCTCCTCGGCACCCTATTATTTATTCTGTTTTGCTAGGAGTCCCATGATTCAGCCTCTCAAGTCTCACCTCTAGTACGACCTCGATTGTAGAGATGATTATAAAAGATGATTTTCATTTAAGGTGTGACGCGCTGGTGAACTGGCCAACTACTGGACGTGAAAATCGTTCTTCTCTTCCAAACTCGAAAATACTGTTTGACTAAAAATGAAACATTAACTGCAATATCTGTTCGCCTATCAGCAATTGACAATGGCCATTGAAAATGTTACAACCCGCACATACATTATTGGACCGGTTCCAGTTCTCCTCAGTAACGTTGTTGGCTACACGATGGACATTATCATGTTCTTTACCATACCCCTTTATATTCTCGTTCTGATAGCCATCATGAAGAATCGGAAGGATGAATGGTTTGTTTGTCTTTTCTTTATTATTCGGAAAAAGCGGCGAGAGTCGTGGATGAATGAGTTTTTCCGGGTGTAAATTAGTTGACGTTAGGTTGACAGAAATATGATTTAATCTGAATTCTATCATTTCACACTGCCCTGACACGAGTTATAATTGAAAGGATTCTGTTCGTTCATATACCGAATTACGCTACTAACTCTTTCAGGTTGAAGCACTCATTCTTCTCTCTCATGATAAGTACTGGCATTTCTGACATCTGTAGAATCATTACTTCGCTGTTTCTCGAAAAATTAGCAGGATATGGGTGGGTACCTGAATTATATATTTGGATGGATAGTTGGGCTGCTCGCCTGAGCCAAGCAAGCGTCTCCTTTGTTCGCGTTTCACTCGCGGGCGTCCTTTTCGTCTCAATGAATCGGTTCACCGCATTTCTTTTGCCAATGAGACATGAACAGGTAAGATTTTATCTTTCGCCATCTACACATACAAGGTCTTATTTAATATAACGAATTGCGGATGCCTACTTTTGACCAGTGTTGTCGCAGTAAAGTCGGTAATTACTTTACTGACTTTTACTGACTTTACCGACTTTTTTACTTTACTGACTTTACTGACTGCACCTTACTGACTTTTACTTTTACTGACTTTCGCAGTAAATTTACCTGTTTTTGAAAGTCGGTAAGTAAAATTGATATAGGCGTACAGATGGTATACGGTTGAATTGCCGCATGTTTGAATCGTGGTCCTAACGACGGCCCTATGTTTTGTTAGATTCGCTATTGATTAAAAAAAAGAATCCAGGCCGCCGGAATCGAACCGACTTAAGGCGAAACCACTAACCACTACACCATCGCAGCATTTCAATGTTTTGTTCAAAATTTTCCATCAGATTATCAACTCACAAATTCCTCTCAGGTTCGTACTACGAGCGCGTGCTTTGTAATTATTGATTTTACCGACTTAACTGACTTTTACCTTACCGACTTTACCGACTTTACTGCGACAACACGGCTCTTGACACATAGTAGAATTGGGGTATAAGAGATGTCTCATTACATTCCACATCCCCCACTTTGCTACAGCACGTTAGAGAAGCTGAATTTAAGAGTCTTTTAGGCTTTTGATGCTGAGAAACTCATAGTTTTGCCCATCTCAGACATTCAAAACAAATTTCCGATTTGAGTACAATAATGTGGTCAAGTAAAGCTAAAAAAAGGTTAAAATGTATATAACTACTGAAAAGGAGGTTTGAATTTGTTCTTCGATTATCTGATTTGAAGTGTTGTTGGATATAAAATATGCTTCTTTCTGCCTAATCGTCATAGGCTATTTATTAGAGACGTAATAAATATCGTTAAGATTTTAGCTCTGGGATGGTGGAAGACTGCTTCGTTACTGCATTGTACTTCAATGGATCTTCGGGATTGCGGTAGCGATTCCAGTGATGGTGTCTTCTGAGCGGTTTTTCAATACTTTCCCTGGGTTTCCATTGAATAATAATACGATCACTTTTGCTTGGGATGGCGCTCCAACCTTTAATTTTTATGTTGTTTTCGTGGTTGCCGAGCCTATGGTTCTTGCGATTGTCATTCTTTACGCTATCATATGTGTCACTATCATCAAGAGAAAGGTAACTTACTCAGGTTTTTTAGTATAACTGAGCTATGTTCTCTTATTAATCCCTCCACTTGCATCTTTGGTACGAGCTGCGTGTACAGACACATATTGACTTATTAAGCGATGGGGTCTCTAAGTTCAAGTCTTGCCATAATTGAGACCCCTTATAACATATTCGATGACCTGTAATCCGACTTTCGTACTATGCTAGCATGAGAGAGATTCTAAATGATGAAAATCGTAAAATAGTTGCTTTTCTAGGATGCTCATTCTGCTACTATGTAAAAAATTGAAATGAATTATTATATTTTCTCGGAATATTTGAGTGCGATTTAAAAAACAGAGTTATATAAAGCAAGTATTCTAAACTGAACGTCCCAATGAGGTTCACTTTTTTTTAATACTTTTTGATAAAAAACGAAAGAATGAAGTGTATAGATAAAGAATTTATGCTCCAAGCAGTGTTGCAACTCAAGTTTGTAACTAAGTTATTTAACTTAGTTAAAAACTTAGTAACAGTACTAAGTAACTAAGTTTCGAAAAAAACTTAGTACTTACTAAATAACTTACTAAGTTTTCGTTTTTTCAACTCAACTAAGATAAAAACTTAGTTGGAAACTTAGTACTAAGTTTCCAACTAGGTTTTCCGAAATGGTATCAAACTTTAAATTTTCGGTAATATGTCATAAGCAGCAGATTAGGCTACGGTAGTTCCACGTGATTACGCCATTTTGGGTACGTGCATTAACAGCTTGCCACCTCTTTTTCGGATTTTAACTGAAATTTTTTCTAAAAATATCGAAATGAAAAATAAATCGAATTTTTCATTGAAAAAATTGATATACTTAGTAACTAAGTTTAACTAAGTTATAAAAACTTAGTACTAAGTAACTAAGTTTATAAAAAAACTCAGTACTAACTAAATAACTTACAAGTTTTTTTGGAGGGTTTACTAACTAAATAACTAACTAGGTTTTTAAAAAACGGGTTTAACTAACTAAATAACTAACTAAGTTTCCAAAGAAACTTAGTTGCAACACTGGCTCCAAGGCAATGTTCTACCAAAAATGATACAGTTTGAAATACATAATGTATTAGAGTAAAATTGAAGACTTTGTTTGCTCCATACTTATTGAAAATGTCGGCTGTTTTTTACTTATTGTTCGAATTGCTTGCACTTTATTGTGAAATTTCAGTGTTCTTCGAATGGAGACTTGTCCACCAGTGATCGAGTGGCGTTCAGAATGACAGCGATTGGTTTCGTACACGCATCTGGATTATTTGTTATCCAGCACCTAACAGTATCATCGAATCTTGCGTGGAATTTCTATAAAATCAATCTCTACCATCCGACCACTTACTGGTTCATTGCCAACATAGCAAACCAATTTTTCTCTTCAGTCAATCCCTACAGTCTGTTGTTGTTTTCGACGCCAGTTAGACTGCATTTTATCCGCATGTTCGTGCCAGGATACCAAGGATCTAATCATTTACCACTGTTGGCGGCTTCTACAGCAGTCTAATGCCTACTAAGTGATTTACGCCGTTGCTGTAGCAAATACAGTGAAACCCGGATAAGTGCAACCCGGATAAGTGCACAACCCGGATAAGTGCACACGTTCTCCATGCCCCAAACTTTTGTACTATGTTTTGTACATGATCTGGACCCGGATAAGTGCACACCGGATAAGTGCACAACCCGGATAAGTGCACACCGGATAAGTGCACAACCCGGATAAGTGCACACCGGATAAGTGCACAACCCGGATAAGTGCACACCGGATAAGTGCACAACCCGGATAAGTGCACATGTATTGCAAGCCCCGTGTGCAACTTTTGTATGCATTGTACCCGGATAAGTGCACAAGGGCGTGACCCCACCTAAATGTTACTCAAAAATATGCACATATGATGTATAGTGCATCAAAACAATGCCTATGTTAATCCAAATGCCTTTTAACCTTGTTTATCTCGAAGCTGTGTGTAATGGCAAGAAGTGTTTTCCATACCGTTTCCACTTTAACAAGGACGCTTTCCATGTCAATAAGGACATTGTTCTAGTCAGATTTTTACGAAAAATGTCTTTTTTGATGTGGAAAATGTTCTCTTTGCTTTGGAAAGCGTCCTTATGAAGCAGAAATGCTATATAACTAATCAAATGGGCTTTATTTTAAGGATTTGAGCAAAAATTAGGTCAGGAACTAGGCACTTTGGCAAAACCCGGATAACTGCCCAACCCGGATAAGTGCACAAACTTTTCTTGCCGTATCGATGTGCACTTATCCGTGTTTCACTGTAATTGGAGCTGCTGAGAAGGATTATTTGTTTTGGTCTATAAGCAATCAATAAAAAGTGTGCAAAAGATCTTGTCTTGTCTTGTCCGGTTTTAAATATGCTTCCAGTTCGTGCACTTCTATACTCAAATATCATCATTTGCACATTGAAGAAAATTTTTCACCATCGAGGAGTTCTGCAATGTTATAGAATAGATACATTAACCGCTAGTACATGCAGTAAGCGAGTGTATATGGTCAGCTGATAAGTTCTCAATGAAACGTGCGCTAGGGTTTCAAAACATTTTCAAGCTCATTTTTAAAGAGGCCGTTGAGATCATCATATAGAGATCAGAGGGTTCATATTTTCGCCAAATAAACTGCACACTCTCTGTTTGCCTTAGATTCTGTGCTAGAATGAAAACCGACAAGTAATATGATCTTTGATGACCAACCTTGAGATATTTATCAACTGTGGGCGTCATACAAAGCTATGTTTGCAGGGGTCTTTTAAGAACACACTACAGCATGTTGCTCAATATAGAACTTGAAAGCAATTCAGACGACAGGTGTTTCCATCTATTCGTCGTCCAGGACTTGAATTATATCGCTCCTGCAGTACCACTTAAATATAATGAACAAGGTGTGGTGAATGAGCAGCGCTCATTAAGACCATCAAAATAGGACCATTTGCTTACGCCTTCATGCAAGATTAGTATTTTGTTCCAGTGTTGCTCGTTTGCGCCAGCATGAGCAACAGTTCTGAAATAGTTTGGCCAACTTCACAGACTTGTATGGAGTACAACTTTAGGAACGTAGTGTACTTTTCGTGGCTCTAACTGCGCTTCGTCATAGAATCCGTGAATACTAAATAAATGCTGATTGCATTTGTTTGCGTTAAAACTATTCCAAGTTTCAATTCAAGGTCATTGCAAATGCTTTATTCAAACTTTCCGCGCCAGTCTTAACCCGAGTTACATGATACACTCTCGCAATTACTACCTCTAGTGTAATCTCCATGGAAAAGGTATTAAAACACGGCACTCATCAAAGTTGCCGGGTGCACCTTTGGAGATAGCTTTTCCTTTATTAGACAATATAATACATCAGGAATCAAAGGAGAGTACCTGAGTTTTATGACAATCTCTTCAGCCGTTCAAGGCTAAAACCCGCACTAGATCTAGTTTCCTGCGTAAAGTGCGCGAGTTAGCGCCTCATTCAAATATTTAGCGTAGTGCCGTAGGCAGCTGTCACAGTTTCTTCAGCACTGCAGCCACTGGCTGAGTGACAATATGCTGCAAGCAGTATTGTTCGTACCATCGTCTTGCGCGTCATCAAGACGTGCGTGAATAAGAACAAGTGTTTGCTAAGCATAGTAATATAGAAGTCCATCTCAGATTTTATGTTTAAGCCATTCAGAGGGTAGTAAGAAGCCTTGCGACGCGGGCAGGCCATATGTGTATGTTTTTGTTAATTTTTCATTTCAGGTGTGACGAGCTGGTGATTTGGCCAACTTCTGGACGTGAATTTCACTCTGCCCTTCTGTTTTAAAAATACTCTTACATTAAAATTTAAACATTAATTGCAATATCTCTCAGTCAATTAGCAACTGATAATGGCCATTGAGAATGTTACAACTCGCACATTCTTTATTGGGCCGGTTCCAGTTCTCCTCAGTAACATCGTTGGCTACACGATGGACATTATCATGTTCTTTACCATACCCCTTTATATTCTCGTTCTGGTAGCCATTATAAAGAATCGGAAGGACGAATGGTGTGTTAATTTTTTCTTCACTTTTCGGAAAAAGGGGCGAGAGTTGTGGATGAATGAGTTTCTGGATGTAAAAAAAGTGAACGTTACTCTCTAAATCGAGTTCATTGTTTTCGCACCAAAAAAATTATTCATTGTTTTTATGAAATAATTCATTGAAAAACCATTTCAGTGTTTTGAACTTCAACGTACGTTATTGATTTTTCAATGTATCTCTTCATTGTTTTTTTCAATGAACAACTTCATTAAAACAATGAATAATTTTTTTGGTGCGAAAACAATGAACTCGATTTAGAGAGTAGGTTGGCAAAAAATAAGAATTAATCTGGGTTCTTCCATTTCACATTGCCTCGACAGGAGTTAAAATTGAAAGGGACTCTTTTGTTCATATACGGTATCATGTTAGAATCTCTTTCAGGTTGAAGCACTCTTTCTTCAGCCTCATGATAAGTACTGGCATTTCTGACATCTGCAGAATCATTACTTTGCTGCTTTTCGAAAAATTAGCAGGATATGGATGGGTACCCGAATTATACATTTGGATGGATAGCTGGGCTGCTCGCCTGAGCATAGCAAGCGGCTCATTTGGTCGCGCTTCACTCGCGGGCGTCCTATTTGTCTCAATGAATCGGTTCACCGCATTTGTTATGCCGACGAGACATAATGAGGTAGGCCGCTATCATATCCCATACGCGCATATGCAAGAGCCTGTTTGAAATAACGAATTGCGGATGCCCACCCTTGACACATAGCGGAATCGGGATATCAGAGACATTTGGCTTACGATGCTGAGAAGCTCATAAGTCTGCCCATCTCTTACATTATTAGCCACGCAAACGCTTGTGTCACCCTAATACATCCCTAGTAAACTGCGCATAAACGTGGATTCCTGTCGATCAATTGAGATTTGCGTTCACACAACGAACTTTGCAAGAAATTGTGCCAACCCACATTAACACGTACCGTAATATCTCGCCACTGATGCTCGTCTAACTTGATGGAAGCATCTTTCCTTTCAAAGACAGCCTATCTGTCATGCTCGCGCCATAAATCTTAGCCTCGATAATGGCTTGATGTCTGTCTGCATAAAATTCTGTTCACGAAATAAGGGGACTTAACCTATTTTAACTATTATATGTATCATTAAGACTTTTTATGTGAGGAGCGGAAATAATTAATTAATGGTTCCGGTTCAGGAGCATTAGTACCAGGTACAAATATTCTATATAGAACAATTTTGGGGTATCATTCGAACTGGAATTGCAATCGAATTTGAATAATAAATCTATTGCATCGGAATGAAAGGTGTTGCGTGTTGCGAGGCAACTGATCCTCTGTTGCTATGCAACACAAGTGCGACCAGCGTCCTGTGTCATAAGACAGTGGACGGAGCTTCGTTGAAAGCACGAGCTGTAGAAACTTTCGTGAAAAACACGAAATGCTACTGTTCTGTTTAATTATTCATAAATTCGCATAAACCAAATGTTCATTTTGTGCTTAAGTCGTCAATAGTTTAAATCCTCCTTCAACCTCAAATTAGTAATGGCCATAATGAAGTTCAAATCGCGCTTAATATGGGACCCTGCGAGCTATCTCCTAGTTTGCTTGAAATGGACTGAGTTTTCTCGAGCATTTGCTTGGCCAACTAAATACAAATTTACAACTCTGAGTACAATAATGTGTTCAAACAGAACTAAAAGGTTAAAAGCGCACATGACGACTAAAACGGAGGGTTGAACTTGTTCTTTCATTATCCGATTCGATGAGTTGTCAAATAAAAAAGGTTGAGTTCTTTTTTGCCTATTAATTGGACGCTACGCATCTTATAAGACGTCATCAATATTGTTAAGATTTTAGCTCTGGGATGGTGGAAGGCTGCTTCTTTACTGCATTGTACTTCAATGGATATTTGGGATTGTGGTAGTGATTCCAGTGATGTTATCAACTGAGCGGTTTTACAATATTTTCCCTGGGTTTCCTTTGAACAATCATACGATCAGTTTTGCTTGGGATGGCGCTCCAACCTTTAATTTGTATACTGCTTTCGTAACCGCCGAGCCTGTGGTTCTTGCGATTGTCATTCTTTACGCTATCATCTTTGTCACTATCATCAAGAAAAGGGTAATAGACTCAGGTTTTTAGTAAAGATGAATTGTATTCCCTACTATGCATACAACTGAAATAAATTATTCAATTTTCTCGTAATTTTCGGGCGTGAAATTATAAAAAGAAAATGTTATTAGTATTTTATCAAGCTGCGTATCGTTATGACGTTCACACTTGTAGACATTTTGATAAAAAAGAATGTATTTTATAGGTCATGAAATTATGCTCCAAAGTAACGTTCAACCAGAAATAATACGTTTTAAATTTATAATGCATCACTAAAAAATTAAAGATTTCTATCCTTTTTACTAAATGGACAATGTCGGCTGTTTTTTACTTATTATTCGGATTGCTTGCACTTTATTGTCAAATTTCAGTGTTCCTCGAACGTAAACTTGTCCACCAGTGATCGAGTGGCGTTGAGAATGACGGCGATTGGTTTCGTACAGGCAGCTGGAATAGTTGTTGGCCAACATGTAGCAGTGTCATCGAATCTTGCGTGGAATTTATATAAATTCAATCTCTACCATCCTACCACTTTCTGGTTAATATTTAACACAGCAAATCAATTTTTCTGTTCAGTCAATCCCTATTCTCTGTTATTGTTTTCGACGCCAGTAAGAAGGCATTTTGTCCGCATGTTCGTGCCAGGATGTCAAGGACCTAATCATTCACCACTGTTGGCAGCTCCTACAGCAAGCTAATACCTACTCAATGGTTTTGGGCAATTAGAGTAGAAAGTATTTGGGACTGCGAAACGGATTATTTATATTTGTGTTTAAGCAATCGATAAAACTGTGCATTAGATGTTTAATCTTGTTTCTTTTTTAAAATATTCAAAGATTACTGTAATTGACCGAATCACTTGGTTTAATCCTGTTTTTACTAGCTTTATTGGTTCCCATTTTTCAACGATAAAATAGAAAGCGATTGGTTATTGTTGACTTATATTTAATTTGGATAGAATTTTCAGTGGCGTACTTTCAATAGCTGAGAATAACGCTAGAATTTAAAATATCGTCACGCAGTCTCAGACTTTTTGCCATTAGTGCATGTCTAATGCAGCGGAAAATATAATTGATCAAATATAGTACACACTTTGCCGACACCCTTTATTTCCAGTGAATAGATAGTCAGTCATCATTCATGAATACCTTCAACCCATTTCGATATGGATGTTTTGAGATATATTTTCAGCTTCGCTCGTAATGGATTATATTTGTGTGCATAAGCGTAATCAAGAAATGAACAGAATACTAATGACATGAAATTCACCGAATAGTCAAAGAAAATGTTGTTGCATTAATTGTGGCGAAGTCGCAAGAAAGATTGCTTTTTCGCCATGAAGCTCTCCGATTGCAACAGCGCAAACTCATGGCGCTCCGACGAATGGCTCAATGTAATACACACTTAAAGGCAAAATAGCGAGCACACGGCGCGGATCACTAACGATGAATCGAGCACCAAGAGAAAATACGGTGGCGTGGTTCGTCCGTTCAGCGCAAGTGCACAGTTTATAGAGCAATAAAAAGTATCCTGTTAAGACGACTATTGCCGAAATTTGCCTGGTACCGAGGCGAATGTCACACAAGTGCGGAAGCCGCGAAAATACAAATGCACTGTTCGGTGAGCGAAATGGAAATAAACGACGAATAAATACTCTAACTGGTGCCCGGAGTCGGGTCATCCGGCGAGCTCGCGTTGCGCGGCTATTCTGAAACAAGACTGCATTCGTACAATGAAATTCATTTATACCGGTACTTGGGGGACCGGCCAAAATTATCGGTATAAACAAATTCTATTGTAACAGTGAACAACTGACTGTTGAATATTTTGCTGAATAGTCGATGGTTACCAAAAGCGATATTAACATACAACCGAAAGCGCCGAAACGAGAGCTGTATGAAATACTTTTATCATACGGCGCAAATATCGATATCGTATTTTCTCATATAGACCCTGCAAGTTTTTGTTTCGTTCGGCACTGTTAGGGGCGGACTTAACTTCTTTCAACGGTACATTGTGTATATTTCTTTTGATATATCTGGTGTGTTGGCGTTTAGATTATATACACATATATAAAAACAAAGCCCCGCAGAATCTATGAAGAAATGAAGTTTATTTGAGAATGCGGTAGTAACTCACGCCGCTCTCAGGAAAATAATTTGCCAATTATAAATGCATAGTTCAGAATTAATTATTTTGCCGATAAATTTTGACTATACTCCTCACATAAAATGCCAAAAGGAAGACAAACCGTTCTCATGTTGATTGATCATGTCGTTCATTTCGCTCAGATCGCGTTCGATGTTGGCGATTTCATCGGTGAGGAGGAGCTGCTGAGGGTCGGTGCTGGAGCCCATTGCCTCGAGTTTCTGATGCCGAATCGAACTGTAGATGCGCGTCATGTTGCGTAGCGTCTGGACGAAGTTTGGGTTGGCCTTCAACTGACGACGATAGTCGCGCATCACACTGCTGCTGCAATTTACTCTATTAAAATTACAAATTTACAATATATTCTTTAAATTTACAGATTTCAATGTATTTACAAAGAACATTTATAAATTAAAAATTACTCCAATTAACGCATTGAGTTTCGTGCCGCGAGAATATTTCATATACTGTTTAGATGTAAAGGTAACGGGCAAGCGAGAATTTCGAGGACGGAAGGAAACTGGTCTGAAACTGATAAAAGCAGCTACAGTTGCACTAACGCTGACAATACAGTTAAATATGTCGTTGATAGTGCGGATAAACATTATCATTCCTAAAAACAGCTTCAGTTTTATTAACGCCGACTTAAACTAGGACAGCCGACCTGTTAGATTTATCATCAGCCTTGTCGTCAGCAAATTCGCCCTCAAATTCTTTGTCGTCCTCCTCGTCTTCATTAAAACCGATTTCGTTGAGCATTCCTGCGAGATTGTTCATTTTCTCGTCGTCGTTCTCGATGTTGTCGAGGACGCGTCGGTCTCGAAAGTGTCCAGTGAGACCGTGCCACGAGTTGTGGAAAAACACGAGCGTGTCCAGCCACATGTTGAAGTTCTGCTCGTAAGCGTCGTCTGAATGTGCAATCTGTAACGCATCGAAATACATTCATGTTCAATGGCTCAATCGTTCCATTTGCTTTCTCCAACAAACCAATATAAGTTAATTGTCGAGCGCAAGCCAACAAAAATGTAAATGAAAGGCTTATTATGGTGTGCCAAACGATAACAAAAATCGCGCAATGAGTGAAGCATGCGTGACTCTTACTAACAATCACGCGTTATTCACAAAATGGACGTGTATAAATGTGATCACGTCGTGGTTACCATTTTCACCCAGTCGTATTTCAACACAGATACACTGAAGCTACTGCTGCCTCGGGCGATCAAGTCTTTACACGGTTTATTCGTGTTAACTACGGAAGCGGACGATGCGGTACGCCGCTTCGTAACACAGTCAGACAGCAAAATAACATGCGAGCAGCAGACTTCCGACAGACAGTGAATCATCTTATGTCATGTCTACACAAATCTGCCTGCTTGGCTTAGATTCTAACAGCTACTCTTTACTGCGCCAAATTCTGGTGTTTATATGTTAGCTGCAGTAATAGACAGCGATGATCAGTCATATAAAACCCCCGTCACATAACTGCGTGATACAAAAAGTACGGTTGTATGCAGATACAGATGAAAATGTACATCAAAGTTGTTTATCTCAGCCAAAGCCTAAAAATATCTTTCTAACAGCCTGGATAACGCCTGAGTATTTCGAATTTAACGTGCTATACATGCATGCTTCGACTTGAAGTGGACGATGATTGTATTAGGTGATCGCAAAAGTTTATCAGCTCATGCAGCTGATCTTAAGCGACATTTTGCTCATCTTGTCGGAAAGTATAAATTATATTAGAAACTCTCTTTTTCATTACTACTGATTGTCTAACTATAAGAATAAATCGGTAGACAAAATGTACCTTGAGGCCTTTAAGGTTTATTTTCATCGAAGCTTATCATATCATCAATTTGCATCTAGCTAGCGATCGTTCTCATCAACGACCTTCAAACTATTTAAGAAGAAAACGAAGGTTCTACTTAGAATGCCACGATTTGACGCTTGTGGAAGACAGCGACCCCTGGAGTTCTGCTGAAACGTATATGCAAATGTTTTACAGAGAGAAGTGTACAGGGTAGCGCGCCCTCTATGTTACAATCCAACTCTTCAGCAAGAGCTCGAAGAATCCAGACGTTTGTGCATGAACTTTTGGGAGCACCTAATACTTTAAGATTATAGTCGTACTCAGATTTTTATTCAATTTTTCAAGTTGCAAAACTGCCCACGTAACTCTCTTTTTAACGGTAAAGTCGATTGAGAAAGCGCACGAATGAGAACAAAATACTGGTTCAAGTGC
Source organism: Plectus sambesii (assembly GCA_002796945.1). Classification (NCBI taxonomy): domain Eukaryota; kingdom Metazoa; phylum Nematoda; class Chromadorea; order Plectida; family Plectidae; genus Plectus; species Plectus sambesii. Next base: position 29,104 of record NIUQ01000755.1, read on the forward strand.
ATAAGATAAGTGCACTGGAAAACAGTTAAGGCGCTATTTGCATGAATTAAGGCATACGATCTTACTTTATTGGCTCTGGTGCGTGAAATCTGCCAGAAGTCTTTCACCGGCGCAAGTATATATTACGTCCTTTACTCTCAGAGTAAGATGCTGACTAGATTGCGTATAATACAACGTGTGGTGCATAAATCTACACCATAAGAACAACAACAATAGAGCATATCATATATAAGCTCAGGAGCGATATGTTTGGTCCGACTGAACGGCTGGAATGTAGGTGGTACGATCCGGCGCATTATTGCTGTCTTTCATGCACTTGAGCAGGCGAAAGAAATCGACAATGTACGCGAGCACGCTGACCGTACAAAAGAACTAAAATATGAGAATTAGCGTTGGTTGGCTAATTGGGAGCAGAGCTGGGCAGTGAAGGATGACGGGTTCGACATTTTGACTTCCACTATTGTGAAAATGGTAGTTAATTGAAAGAGAAACGGGGTATGTAGAATTAAAGAAAATGGAGACATTTTGAAAACGTCGGCTGAGATCGCTGCCCATGTATGATGTGATTGGTGACACTAATATTAAGACAAGGGCATTCCTTCCCGCCAGCCGTTTATCGGTGCCCGCCTATAACAAAAACAGTTAATATCGTACCGCTGCAGCGATCCAAACGGCGTACATCCAGCGCACTGAGCTATAGATCATGGTAAGCGCCGCGGCGATTAGTAGGAAAGCGGCCAGTGCGCTATAGATCAACTCCTGCAGGAATATGGTATTAAATTTTAAATACAACAGTGTGCCATCATGACCCGACGTACGTAGAATATCCAGTTGATGGGGACGAGCTGAACGAGATTAAAGAGATAGAAAATGATCAGAATGAGAGAACAGATGAAGCAAAACATGGTGCTGAGAAAGGTTATGTATGTGCCCATGAACGCCTGATTCACCATCAACGAGCAAACAAACGCAATGAAGGTTGAAATCTGAAACGGCTAGTAATTTAAATGCAATACTTCTAATAATTTTACGTTAATATTTGTATCTATGGGAAATACTTGGTTATTCTGCTTTTCAATCTGCCGCTTAAATATGCTCAGACACGGCAGTGTCACACAAATAAGCTGTTTTGAGTTAATGTTATTTTTTGGACATACTTTTAGGTTTCTAATTCAAGCGCTTGGTTGCGACACTGCTAATTCGTACTTAACGCAACAAATCATGAAAAGTAGTGAGATCTACAATTTATATGAGCTACGCTATCGCTTATAACGCTGAAAGGGGGCTGACCGATTGATTGATGGCTTACAAGTGGTAAGCTATGACAATAGAATAGCTGTACAAAGCATAGGCGATCGAACAATCACCTCGACCCCTACAAGCATTTTTGATCTACATACGGAATCACGATAGCGCAAATAACGTCTTTCGCATGTAATTACAGGGATTGTTTGAATTACTGTTCCTAAATATAAAATAGAAAGCATAGCATACGATTTGAACCATGCGCAGTCCACCGGCAAAAGTGGGCAGATACCACGGATCGAAGTATGAACGTGGCTGGGCGGTAGCTAGCACGCGAACCGCGGGAATCTCCGGGCGCGTTTGCTGCTTGGGGGTGTATAGCGTTCGGATAGGGGCTTGGGGTTGCGACATTTTCTATTCAATCAACGGTGGCGTCGAAAGAGGCGAAACGAATGGATGATGGCGACAGTTGACCCGAACACGTAAGCGATATGACTGCTCGGCCGCGGCCAATGACTAACCGACGGACGCCTTGCATGCCCTTGTCAAGCGGCGATAAAACTCAAGTTGGCCGTCTTCGATCGGAGCAGAGTGCCGTCGCATGTAAACAAACTCATGCATGTGCGATTTCAAAAGCGTGGGCGTCGTGAGCAAGGAAGCTGCGATCTACGGTCTCCTCTTACACAGGACTATCAGGGCGTTAAGTCAACAAGCTTACATCTGACAGGTTGCATACCTAAAAGTGAAATACAACTTTGTCTACCGGTCTTGTTGTGCAGCTCTGCTGCTCTTACAACTTGATAAGCCGCAATAAGGATTTCATAATCGTCAAACGCTATTTGAGCCCTCCACCCGATGCTCACATTGTTATTTTAGGAGCGGAAATGAAGGTTCCGTATTTGAGAAATCGTTTCAGCATTCGCATTCATCTCATATTGCAGATATAGCCATTTTAATTGGAGAGGAGTGTTTGACGGATTTTAGTCAATCCATAAAAACGTCCGCTTGTGTGATAATCAACACCGCCAGTGTCTCTTGTATGTAGCCGACATTATTTGAGGCTTAACATGATAAGTTGAAATAGGAATCTTTTACAAAGGATCACTTTCTGAGAATCGAAATGGACGGAATTGTTATTTCGAGAATAGTTATTCCGCCGCCGCGTACGACCCTGCAAAGCTAGCAGCTTGGTGTGGTAAAAGAGAACGAAGCCAACTTTGTCTTAATCAGACAATGGGGAGCCAACGCGAGAACTGTTTTCCGCCGTACACAATAATGTTGACATAGTGTCGGAAATTTCAATGCTCTTTGATTACGTTAAATAAATACATCAAAGCTGAGCCGAAACATCGGAAGTGCTGCAACACAACAATAGAATTAGTTAATATACAACAAGTGGCATTATTGAATAAATTTAAAGAAATATCTCTCAACACGACTCCATATAGATATGGTGCGAAAAGTCGGAAACCATCGAAAATAACAGAAACATCCCAACAAATCCACCACTTTCTTTCTTCCGTAAAACAGCAACAAGAGAACTGGCAAATTCATCACATGAACCCCGACAGCCGTTTCCCAACAGAAAAAAAAAGAGAATTCACAACAATATTTTAATAGGCCAAGGCGGTTGCAGCAGGCAACGGGAAACGGATCAATAGAATCGCTTTTGGTACGGATCAAGCGTAGCGGGCGCGCCTCCAACCGCCGATTTGCCATTCGCTAATCCATTCACAGGGTTATTGGTCATCTGCAAGCGGTCAGAATACATGACGTCATTCCAGTTTGATTACAACTAGAGCTGTAACGGGGTCGAGATTGAAGAATCGGGGTCGATAGGGGTTGACTAAAAGACAGGGATTAGGACTGATCGAAGTTGGATAATTTTGGGGTAACTGGGGTCAGTTAATTTCGAATATCGGAATGGGGGAAACCAGTGTGGATCAGAATTACTCCGTTACAGCGTTAATCCCAACAATCACCTGCCCAGCAATAAAACGGTTTTGTTAGCGAAGCGAAGCAAGCACCACATTTGGATATTTAAGCCAATAGGAATAGGAATCAGCAATTGAATGAAATACTTATCCAGGATCAATACGCCAAGAGCATTCTTGAAACAACCAGTATCGCACAAAAAGCCCGAACGGCTTAGCTGAGAACAAAAATGCAAGAACAGAGAGTATCTGAGCAATGTTGCACGAAAGAGGTCCAAGGGCAATTTCATAAAACTGTTGTATTTACAAGTTTACAACTGCTACTAGATTCTAAGTTTTTCAAATAGTAAGAAGTTGGCGCGCTAGGCACCGCAGCCACCCAAGATTAGCTCTTCATGACGTCATTTTTGACGGAAAGACGTCATTCGTTTGTCAGAAATCAAAACTGATTCTTGATATATAAGCACAATAAGTATTACTATAATAAGCTGTAAACCAGAGCAATTCGCCTGATTCAGTCATCACTTTCGGCCTCTCTTTAAAAAGATTTGAATATAAGGGTTTTGCGAAACAGACCTTGGAAGGCAATCAATCCTTAGGCGAGGGATAGCGCGAAGAGAGAGAGAAAGAAAGAAAAAAGCAACATAAAAAAGATATCAAATAGCTCGCACCGTGAGACTGTTGTGAATGCTGGGAGCTTTCGATACGCGGTGATGAATTTCATAGGAGGGGACGAGAGAGGTGATGCGATGGAAAAAGGCATCACGTTCGACTTGAACGGCGGCCTGCGACACGCCAATCTCCTTCAGGATGCCGACTACGCGCTGTCTCACGGCCTGCAGGTTGGCGTCATCGCGCACTTGCACGTGCAACGTCCCCACGTTCAACTCCGACTTTAGCTGCCACACGTGCGTGTTCGAATACGACACCACTCCGTCAATGTCCAACACCTAAACATTGCTTACTATTATAATTTAAACTCTCGTCGTTTACTATAATTTATCAACATTAGTATTTTCAGTTATTGTCACTGTCATTTTTCAGTCATTGTTACGGAGTCTGGTTTGATAAATGCATGCGTAAGTGGGGGGGGGGGGGGGGGGGTATTAGGCCGCATTAAGGTTTCCTTGGAAGAAGAAGAATTGAAAAGAATAATTAGCATCGTAAGTCGCAACGCTTGCATTCGATTTTATCTAACGTGTGATCGAACGGAATGCGAAGAGAATGAAGGTGGCCGCACGGGTGACGAATTTGAACCCAAAAGTTGCTAGTTACGATGTGAAAAGGTGAATGATACTCCTGCATATAACCGAATAGTCAATCTATCAAATAAACCCCTTATAACGGATTTCTTAAAACCCGGCACTCAACAAAACTTTTCCTCTCTAGTCATTGAAAAAGAGAATCTCACGAGATCTTTTCAAAGCCATCAGCATCGTGTTAAAGAAAATAAAATGCCGATCATAAGTCAACTGACCTTTTGCAGCGATTCATCAAAGGGTTTTTCGATATCGGACGGGACGCGCTGAAGTAGAGTGCCAGCGGATCCTCGAAGCAGCGGGACAACGCTGGAGAAGATGAGGATGGCCAGGATGAGGGAGCAGAACGGATCGACCCAATGCCATCCGAGGTACTCGATCAGCAGCGTGCTGATGATGACGAACACCGACCCCAACGTGTCTGCCAATACGTGCAGGAACACACCTGCAAATATAAACATATAGAGTGGAAATCGTTTATATCGGTATATAGGAAACCGGCACATCTTGACCATTATAAACGACTTTGATTGAAGTACTCGATTTACGATATCGACCTCATGTCCAATAATTTTGTACTTCAATGTTATTATACCTCTGAAAATTGTTGTCTGAACTAATCAGTACAGTCTTAGAGCTAATAAAAAGATATCTACTTTGGATCTCACCGCGAACATATCTACATGCCAATTTGAATGCATCAAAACTTCCACTTTCTCAATGCGCAAGCTCCAACTGCCAAAGAAACTACGATTACCGTATTCCCCGCTGAATAACTTTACTCAGCGAAAAAAGAATTTCGAGTCCAAAGCAGCTTGGTAGTTAACGACTCAATTAAGACAAGTAACAAACCTTCCATATTGGCGTTATGCGAATGTCCGTGACTACCGCCGCCGCCATGGGAATGACCGTGACCGTGACCGTCGTCGCCGCCGCCGTGGAAGGCGTACATGCCGAACAAATTGACCAAGAGACCAGCTACCGACACGATCTAGACAACGTCACTTATTAAAAGGCGTTCTTTTGACAAATGTGCAGTTAAATTACAAGCAGCTTTTCGGTGTGCACTTCCGGCGGGTCGTACAACCTCTCGAGTGCTTCGAGGAAGATGAAGAACGCGATGACGATGAGAAAGAGAGCGTTGATGAAGCCTGAAGGAAAGGAGGACTTGTCAAGGGACTTCAATCATCAGAGTAACGCGAACTAATCGATGTTTTTTAAAAGTTGGACCAATTACAAAATAGTTTAAAACTGATTGAACGCCCCCGAAAGAAATTTAGTAGTGGGGTGATATTAGTTGCGTCGTAAAATGAACCGTTGGCATTTTGCGCCCAGCTTAAAATTTTCCTGCGAGAGCGCTAATCTTTTTCTCTGAGCCGATCCCTTTACATCGCCGACTTCCAAACAGCCAACCACTCACCTGATAGTACTTCGACTCTACCGTAGCCGTACGAAAACAGCCGAGACGGTGGCCATCGCGACATCACCGACGCGACGAGACCCATGACCTGAATAACGCGCCAATTTCAAACAATCCAAAATAAACGCTCGTATTCTTACCAGAGCGGAACAATCGAATAACATGTGAAAGCCGTCCGAAATCAGTCCGAGACTGTTCGTCCAGAAACCATACAAGAATTCAACACCACAAAACATCTAAAAGAATAAAATTAATTAGCAAAGTTGAGGCAGTAAGCACGAATAGCGCGGTAAACGAACCAGATTAGCACACAGGAAAAAGAAGATTCGTCGGGAGTCGGAATTGGCCAAAATCTCTCTCAAGGTCTCTTTGACAAACAGCAGGATGGACCTCGAAGTTCGTTGCAGAAAGTCATCACCATAGTCGTATAAAGGCAGTCCGCTGTTTGAGAAGCCGACAAATTGACCCGCGCGAGCACGCGGCTGATGCGGCGAAGTCAGCGCAAAAGATGCTGCAAACATTTGAATGTTGCGAGAATGTTCCGCATAAGTTGGTAAAGACGGCTTTTCGTTCTTCAGCAATTAAAATTACAGTCAAGCTGTGCTTTTTCTAACATTTCTTGTTACTGATCGACAAACTGCTTGGAATGGCGGCAGGGCTTCTTTCCATCAATTAAGGCACGTAAAAAAATCAAGAAACGACTATCATTCTTGGTAACAAAACGGTGTTCAAGAACCAAAAAGTAAGCTCATCCTTGCAACTCCAGCGCTTGGCTCGATTTAGCGTTACTGATCGAAAAATTGTGATTCATAAACAGTAAAATAAAAACGCACCAATGATAAAGAAGACGAGAGTGACGAAGACGCTACTATTAAGACCGTGCTCGATGACCTGCGCGGCCGCTTGGCCGTCGGCCAAGTCGATCATGGGCGAGATGACGGTCACCGTCGTCGGCGTGTACCACCAGACGTACGCCAGCGCCGCCGAGCCGACGAACATGATCATCGGACACCAGCGGGCCGCCGTGGTCACCGGGTCGGTCACGTGTTGGAAGCAGATGGATTCGGCGTAGAAGTCGATGACCATGACGAAGGCGATAGCGAGAGCGACGAGGATGAAAAAGTCAAAGTAGGACGCGATGTTTGACTGAAAAGGAGGGCATTTAAATCGTCGTAATTTCTTTATAACTAACGAGAAAATGAAGTTTTGGTCTTTTAGCGATAACGGTTAATTGAGTGAACGCCGTAGCAAATGTGCTCAGTTTAGTTGTCGATATTAAGGGTGCTAAAGCGTTCCCTTCGACTCTCAGTTATTGGTTGAACACTTTGGTTATAAGAGGAAAAGAGAAATAAAGGAGATCAAAGCCATACCCCGCCGGTGACGAAGGCGAGCAAGGCGAGAGGAGTCAGGAAGATGGACGACATTAGCTGCACGAGTGCGTAGAGTCTCTTCGGGCCACCCACCTCCACCGCCATGCGCCGGAACGCCCAGTCGTACCCGGTCTTGATTACCAACGCCAACATCAACAGAATGATTCCGCCCTGAAAGAATAGATTGCTTTTTTATCAATATTCGATAATCAAATCAGCACGAATGGAATTGATATTCTCGCCTTATTATTAAAGATGTGTTCAAACGCACAAGGCGATACCACATGGATAGGTTGCGGCACACAAATAATAACAGACATTTGGGTGAGTGAACCCGCCCCAAATATTAAAAATTCATCAAATGCTTCGCCGCTTAGACAAAGATATTTTGTTAAGCCTAAATCAGAACACCAAAAAAGGAGGCGAGTCTGCGATACATAAAATCGCAAACTCGAGTCCACCCCACGCTTAGGCCCAGACGACGCGTGTCAGCCTACCTTGTGATCAGCAACTCCCGACCAATTGATTGCGTGGTAAAACAGATGATTCAATCCACTATGATGACTGTGCTGTTCGGCTGCAATAGAGAAGCTTATACTTTGATCGGAAACACACACGACACTTATTACTTTGATTGCATAAAATAACACGACGCTTATTCTCTGACCGTGTATAAATGTAGAAGAGAAATGAATGAATAAACTAACGTACTATGGTTATGTTCGACGGAGACGTCCCTGTCGAGCAGCAACAGCCAGAGAAAGCCGATGATGAGACAGATGGAGCCGCGCATTTTGCTCGGCGTTGCGCCGCCCTTGACAAGCGTCATAATCGCCGCCAGAATTACTATTGGGCTCTGTTCGAATACCAGCACCGACCTGCATAAGAAATCCATTTCAATCAAGTTATTCCATCGGTTTTGATGTGTCCCGAGTGACACTGTGTAGTTTATATCGTTGGATCCTTCCTCGCGGGAGACGCTAGTTCCCGCGGGGAAGTTATTGTAACATGCATTCATACTTCTGTATCCTTCTATTGTATTGTGCTCACCTAGTATGATACGAGAGTGTGTTCTAACCTAAATGGTCCTATGAGATACTGCCTCCTTCTACACCGAAGTCAGAACACAACAGGTTTTACATTACGCGCTTTAGGTAACATTTTCAGGACACGCACACTGTAGCCGGAAAAGATAAGCTCCTCAAGGCGTCACTTTTCGCGGTGAGACGCCATTTTTTTGTCAAGAACCATAAACGATCCTTCATTTATACGTGCGATAAATAATAAAATGAAGAATAATTAGCTTTTGGAGGGGTTTTAACTAATTCATTCATCACTTACTGGCTTAACAATAAATAGCGGATATAACTGGGAGCGATTTCTCCAAATGAGTCTAGTACAGTCTACGTCATGAAAACGCGCCAGAGCGACCAGCGCCTTTCATAAGCTTTAACAAGCCGACCCTTTTATTTTAATAAAAAGGTAAAAATGACCGCACCTTAACGGGCCGCAGAATGTGATTCCGTAAAACCATAGCACTTCGATGAGGCAATTGAAGAAGCTTAATTGGGCGATACGGAACAGCTGAAATAGAGGATCGAAGCAGTCAACATCTCGCAATTTCGTAAAGAAGAAGAATCGTACCAAACTCTTTCGCAGCGACTTTCCTTGAGTCAGGGGCTTTTGTAGGGGCATCAACACCAAGGTGGCGCTGCAATAAGAACTTTTATTTAGCTCCATACTCTCATATACATCACTTTATATTAATCAAGCAAATTATAGCGATTTATGTTAGGGGTACTGTTCATCTGTCACTTATCGCGGAACAATTTTGCAGAAGTGACCGAAAGCTAATGCGCATTTTCATTGCACTTTGTCGTTAAATGCGTGAATATGAAACAAACATTCATCACGCGTTCTTACATATAAATTATTAAAAATGCTATACCGAAACACCGTGTATATGGGATTTCAGTGTACAGCATAATAATGACTGCTTCTTTACATTTTAAACAAAAGCCATCAGCAAAATATAATAACAATCCGCCCATCACAAAAAAGTGAAGCAATTAAGTAACATGAAAAAGGCAATGCTCTTTACATGCTGAATAACTAGTCATATTTGAGTAACGAAAAATATCTTAATATTGCATCTGAGGAGCATTATAAAGACTATAAAAGAATGTAAAACGACACGTACCCGAGCTTGAGTATCCAGAGCAAGCTGACAACATGTACAGTCTTCGCCAAACTGTTGACAATAAATAAACCGACGCATCGCAGCAATTTGACCAGAATGAGCAGGCCGACGTACCATGCTGACCTGCAATGTGTCTCGCCGTTGATAAATACGACTAAAATAGGGACACGGAGGAAAGAAATTCTCGAAGATGAGGGTCTTGAAAATAGGCAGGAGTCAAAATCTAATAACTTAATTGACTTTTGGTCTCCTTTTAGAGTTACCACACCAATCGCAGCATGGATTGACATTACAGTATGTTCAGTTCAAATACTCTTTCTGAGACTGAGAGAAAGCAGAATTTCGAGGATGAGAAGTTAAATGTTCCTCCTTAGAGTTCCGCTGGTTAGGTCTACTGATTAAATGCACCAACCTCGACGAGCCTGGCGTGAAGGACCGAGTCTCCTTCTTCAGAAAATCGTGCGCTAACATTTGTCCCTAATACTAACGTCGTTTGTCGTCCTCTGTTATATCCGCATGGTTTCAAGTTGTTTCTCAGATCTGCAAATAAATAGGGGTAATCGTCGCTAAGACCATCGCTGATCCTCCAGCGATTTAGCGCACTAATAATACAGTTGTCGCACAATATCTCTCCTCAACTCGCTATTGTATTCTCTCTTTTTGCAAAACAGATGACAACGCAATCATCCCAGGCACCAACATACCTTGCTGGCAATCGCCAACGCTGTATTTCTCTCCTTGAAGTTCCGAGAATAAACAGTTCTTTGATCGATGTATGCAGAGAACAGTCTTCTTCCCGGATGGATTGTAGTTCAGTCCTGTGCAAACAGCCGTATCGTAGTTCCTTGGCACTACGCTGACGGTGCCTATGTTCGCGACGGGACCCGGATAATCGCGCTGTAGCGGCAATATGAAAGGAGCGCGGATGACCACTTGTTACCACCTCTTCGCTGGCATTATAGAATCGTATCGCGTTTTGCTTTTTATTCGTGATACTAGTGCTTTCTGCACACAACCATAACAAGCATTTTGTACAATGAATCACACATAGTAATCTCGTCATGACAACAAGTAAGGCACGGTAGAACAATTTTTGAACTTTTTCTGCGAGCGACCGGCCGACGTGTTGCCTAGTGCGTCACCGAACAGCGTGAACAAGTGTCCGTCCAAAACGAACTGGAATGTTGTGCCCTTTTTCGGAATGGCTAAACAAAATTGATCATCAGTTATAGTAGAGTTGGTTACGAAAAAGTACTTGTGATTGCGATTGAATAGGTACAAATATGAAATACCGTTCAAAGTGCAATATGCAATAATAAGACAGGTTTTCTTGCTCAATATTCTAATTTCAAATACTGCGCAATTCTGTGTTATCTCTACAATTTTTATGCATTCTACGCGAGAGAAGTCTTAGCGAATTCTGCTTTTCTTCAAATTTTGAAAAATGGTTCAAGACCGTTTGAATCTTCTCTTGTTCATTGCTCAGTGCAACCGTGTCGTAAAAGAAAGATAGGGTAAAGACTGAATGGCACTCACTTAGCAGTCGGTCATCTGGCGTGATAATCAGGAAGGTATTTCGACTTTCTCTGACGACAATCCCTCTGAGGCCAACTTGACTCGGATTGACAGCCGTCGCCACGAGCAACAAGCAGCCGTGGTAGTCGGCCTTTAAGAGGCGATCGTCGGCTCTCTCTGGATCCTTTCCGCCATAGCACGACTTGAAATAGTTTTTCCACAAATCGTAGAGCGCCACGAACTGTGAGTATCTATAGCGAGCGAGAAATGAAGAATATTCACATTATGTAAAGCAGAAACAGAAGCTGTACTTCAAGTCTTTCAGATCGCTCAACTTCTTACTCTTGCGCGCCAAATTAGGAGCAGCCTTTTTCGGTTTGGTCGGTCGCTTGGTCGTCTTCTCCAAAACGAACACCGGCATGATTAGCTGAAGATTGAAGTAACATTGAATTCGTGTTATGGACAACGAGCTACCCGCGCACCACGAGTTTAACCGATTCATACCATTTCTAATTAAATAAGTACATTTTCCATATTGATTCGACTAGGGAAAAACGTCCTTTCCAATTTGAAAAATGTCTCCGCTAAATTGGAAAGTGTTCATATTAAAGTGAAAATGATATTAAACTATCTATCATAATAATATAACTTTTTTCTGCATTCGTGGATTTTGGATACATGCAATAAAAATTCTCATAAAAGAGTGAAGCGCCGCCAATAACCTGCTCGGTCAGTGACAGTGACATTGGATAATCTGTACGTCGAGTATGTTTTCACCGCATTTGGATATGAACGTTTGCTCAGAGTTGAATCACTTGCGTCAATCACAGTGCTGTACGATTCACGGCGGAAAGTTTATTTATACGCGCAAAAGCAAAGTAACCAAAAAAGGAAAGCCATCAACGAATGGTTAAACTAATCAACGA
>NIUQ01000756.1:0-41116 GCA_002796945.1 Plectus sambesii
TTTTGTCCAAAATTAGGGGAAAATGTATATTTCACATGAATTTATCTTGCTTTCGTTTTTGAAATTCGATATTTCAGTTTGTTAAAATAATCCACATGGTATATTGCTTAGTGCTTGTTATGGTGCGTGCCGATTAGGATTGATTATCGCCCTATTTGGCGCCGCCGCAGTCAACTGCTTTGACAATAGCGAAACGTATTTTTTAAGGGTATTTATAGTCAAAATTTCTTCATTAGTAACAGTATAGCAAAGATTTGGTCTCGTAGCGAAAATGGTTGATGCACGAAATTGAATTAATGTAGTGGCCTGACGACAGTCCGTGATCGAAAATACTGAATGCGAGCATTCTTTTCTAAATGTTTTGACGATTCGACAATTTCTTCGATTTTAAGCATGAAAGCAACATGCAATTCTTTCTCTAGCGCATATCTCTATTTTAACCCAACTAGTCACGGTCAGCCTTGATATAATAGCGTTGGTCCCACGACGATATATACGCAATTACCATATCGTACTGAAGCGTATTACGGTATTCCTTTGGCCGCGTTGTTACCGTCGAAGAAATTTTGCTCATATAATTTCTCTAGGCTGCGAAATCTAATTGAAACCTCAGTCGAGTATAAATTAAATCCTCCAGTTTCGCTCGTGTATAAGGCAGTTGATTGCGTGAGTTAATTGAACATGTTTGTCGTTTGGCAATTTCATTTACATTTTTTCTTGTTGATGGTTGTTGTGCTATGTGAAGAAGAAATACGGTATTCGAGCGGTGCAGGGTTGAAAGAAATTCATTCGAGTGCTCTGTCGCGTCAAAAATGAATAGTGTCAGTGATTGAAGCGATAAGCTAGATGGACAAGAATTGATATATCGATATAAATTCTTGTCCCACTCACTTTCGAAAGAGTTTTTAGCCTTTTCTAGGCTGTGAGCACTCGATTGAATTAGACGCAGTTATCAACCGACATACTTTATCCTATCAATTTATGTGAGAATATTACGCTAAGTTAGAGAATGGGCGTCCAGTTTGGCGATGTTTTTGGCAGTGCTTATACTGCTATAGTAATATTGTACTAAATTGAATTTTATTGAATGGCTAAATATCAGTTACACTTTGTTTGACATATCGCCAAATCGGAACGCCCGCTATATCTAAAAAGACACTGTTGTACTACTTTCATTGGTGCGTGCTCATAATTAAGATATGCCGGAAAGAATTGACACATCTTCCATGCGCCACTTTTTACTGTTAAATAAACTATATGCGGTACTGTACTATCGCGTTGTTATTGTACTTTCCCATTAAGTGATACTTAAGACGAAAATGGGTTTTTCAAAAATTGCGTAACGCCGAGGTTTGTTTTGAAGATGTCATCGAGATTCAATAGCGATTCAATAAATCAACACCAGTTTTTGCGATCAAATCATCTAATATCTTCATATGCGAACTTCCTATTGTTTATGCCCTATGCTCTAATGGCATCCTCAAGCTTCTTACTTTATCCATCAGTTTCTCAAAGTATTTTCAATATGCTTGACAACCAAACGGCGTTACGTAATTGGTAGTTTACTCATTGACGAATGAAGATGCGGTGTCGCCCAGAGGTAAAAAGCTCCCATCGACTTGCCTTCGTCTATGTCTCCCCAGTACCTGAGAAATCAGTTTATTCTATTGAATATTTATACAACGAATGTGTATCCTGCCTGTGCTGTATGCGACTGAAAAGCAATGATAAGGTCTGTTACTTGTGAATACAAAGTGAATGAGATATGACTTCTTGTTTTATTCACACAGACACCTTGATCAATTTTCGTGACATCATTACGCATACAATACACATGACAGAAATATAAGAATGTCGCCACATGTTTTTATATAGCTCAGCACCAGCCACGAAAGCAGCGATAATGGGTAGCTTTTTCAAATAAATTTTGCCACATACTGTCCCGCCCCCAAGTAGCTTGCGAAAAACGCGAGCGGACTGCTAATTATGCTTGCGAACAAATTATAGAGCGACGGATCTTTGATGAGCGACAACTGCGTTGATCCGATCGGACAAAACGCGCAATATTTTACAATTTTCAAAGCGCACGATAATAAAAACGACCAAGCATAGGCCCATTTTGACAGATATGCGCAAACCGATCAAAGCCGCGCATTATTTACGTCGTAGCCTCTTTTTCAATCACGGACAGAATGGACAGTTCGCGCTTTCTTTTTTCTGCAGCACTTACGGACGGAACTATTGGAGATAGAAGGGGAGAGCTGGTATGTCGGTATTTAATGTTTTTCAAACTGTGATGGGCCATCAGCAAGTAATGTCCTATCCGCAATCTCTTCTCGTTCATAATGAGCTGGTCTGGCGTCCAACTGCGATCCGTCATCTAGATCAAGAGAGCTGAGGGGCTTAGTTTCAGCGATAAACTCAGAGTTTTCGTCAATATTTCCATTCACTGGAATGCTTAATTGAATTGGCACTTGCTGATGTATGGGAAGGGGAACAAACGGATTTTTTGATTTGGTTGGATTGTTTGAGATATTGCTGAAGTACAACTCGTGCGTTATCTGCGCGCTTCTTGCTACTACGGCTGGATCGATTACTTCAGGGGTGTTTGGTAGATCATTTGGGTATGGATTGGCCGGATCGAAAACGGGCTGGTTTACTGATGGCGGAAGAATTTCCGCTGGCGAAGATGGAGGAGGTACTGCAGGTAATGTAGCTGGCGGTATCGCTGGCGCAGAATTTGGTGTTGCTGGTGGAAGAATTGCTGGAACTGATAGCGACATATGTTCTGAAATTGGGTCTGTCAGAGGCGTATTTGTTGATGACGATGACAATGGTGCTGGAGGCGCTGGCGACAAAAGAGCTGGCAAATCACCTGACAAAGGTTGGGAAACTTTGTTAGGCAGTGTTTCCTGTTGATCAACTTGAGCAGACGTTATTCTCTCATCTGGCACATTTTGCGTTGTGAATTCAGTAAAAGCTGCTTCAAGCTCCTCCAATTCTTCAACTGGATTCGTTGTCATCTGATCATTTGGTACTAGCGGAATGTTCTCCTCTGTTGGTAGTTCCGATTTGTTTTTTTCAGCCATATCTGATTTTTCAACTGGTCTTTCATTATTATTAGTGTTCTCCTCTATGACTGAAGGTTGATCTTCTGACGTTTGAGGTGAGACTGCTATAGCCTCCACTGGCACTTCTGGCTCTACAAGTGGTCGTGGCGCTGGCGCCGGAGCTGCTGGCGTTTCACCTGGGGGTAAAACTGTAAAAACAGGCTCTGGTACTTGAACATGGACAGGAGCAGCAGTTTGATCATCAGGAGATGAAATATGACTAGCGGCTTGCTGATTGCTTGGTTGGCTTTCAAGAGTAGTTTCATCTTCAGATGGATGCTGGCCCTGGTTGGTTGACGTCAAGTGATTTTCAGCAAGTGGAAATTGATTATTAGCTGATGGTGGCTGGACTTGCTCCGAATTTGGCAGTCTTAAAGAGCTTTGCTCATGTTGAGTGTTAATCGCTCCTGGGATAGGTTGCGGAACACTTGATTCATATGCATTATTAGTTGCTGGATTTTTGTTGGACTTTTCGCACTGACTGCATGATCCTGGGATGCCTGGCGCGCCAGGCGGACCTGAAGGTCCAGGATTTCCGGGTGGTCCATCGACTCCATCGTTTCCGCTGAAAATTATGAATTTAGTCATTTGATAATTAAAGATATTGTCACTCTTGAATCTTTATAGGCCTTCATCCCGCGCCTGTCCCTGAGTAATGTGATTTTACTTTGCAAGTATTCGATATACAAAATGCAAAAGCGTCGTTGATATATCGGCGAAACAACGATCTTTTCGGTCTCTAATCTCCACCCTACTCATGTATAGAGCATTATTGTCCACATCACAGCCGGCGATCTGTTTCCTTTCGCGCTATGAGTCAGAAAGAAAGCTGATAAAGTCATCCCATCGCAGGTCCTGCGGATGAGGCAGTCTAAATGCTACCTTAAACAATAGATTTACAGCTTCGCGAATATACGATACATTCCGTTCATTCGCATTTTCTGCTTAATGCGATAAGAATTAGTAAAATTCAGACTAAATCTTCTTCTTAGACGTCAACTTTTACGATATCAATGGCTGTGTCATCTACCATATGTTAAAAACATAAATGACCATATTTCAGCGCGTTTAGATTATGGATGACAAGCAAGAGCAGCGTCAAACGAATGTTTATTAGTAGGATTTTTGAACTTACCGCTCGCCAAGAGGTCCAGTTCCGCCAGCCTGTCCTATGATTCCAGGTCTGCCATCATTTCCTGAAACCATAGAATATGAAAACTCGAAAGCTCACAAGCCATTTACTCAGTAATTATGATGTGCACCCGCTAAATGATAAGTGCGCTTACTTATTCTGAAATTCAGCAAAGTTCTTTTACTTACCTTGTAGCCCTGGCTGTCCTCGGGGGCCGACGAGACCAGGCGGACCGGGGCGTCCTGGTGGTGCATTACCTCCTGGAAGGAGCCTTCCTGGATCGCCAATTGGACCTCGTGGGCCTGGACTTCCAATGGGGCCTTGTCGACCAGGATAACCTTGCGGTCCTGATCTGGAACGTTATATGTGAAAACCAATTACGGTCAAGTTTGGATAACGTTATGAACATTGGACGTACCTCTTTGATTCTCCAGGAGGTCCGGGCAAGCCAGATATCCCTCGCGGTCCCCGTTGGCCCTTGTCACCTTCTGGGCCCACAGGACCAGGAGGTCCACCAGGGCACTAAAAGAGTAAAATTAAGCTGATTTAGGACGAAATGTGGCAGCGAGAGGCAGTAGTAGGCGGCTGAGCGTACGAGCAAGGGATGCAGGAGTATGTGCCCCTGCTTCACGACCGAAATTCTTTTCATCTCATTTAGTGCTGACTAGTCAAGGCAACCGCTCTGCAGCTGCAACTTTTATATTTCCTCTGTAAGATTTTGAATGTGAAAGATAGAGCTTCTGTGGGGAAGAAAGTACACCCACTATCCCGACGCTGACTTTTGCGCCAGTGGCACCTTTTGGCATGAACTTGATTTAGGTGCGATATACTTCCCAGTCCGTCCATTTTCGCCTTTTGTTCCAGGTGGGCCGTCGCTGCCTGCAAATAATTGTGTATCTGTGAATTGTCTTTTAATTTTTGATAGAACGCTGAAGTCTATCAGTTTGAAATGTAATATCTGTCTTATTGGCCAAAAAGGTTGCTTACTCATTTGCTTTCATTAATCAGTGCTGAAATCGGTGTTTTGTTAACGAGCGCTCCAAGAGTTAAGAAAAAATAGACAACGTTTCCCCGTCGGGATTCTGCGTATGCGTCAGTTTGAACACTACTTTAAATTTTCGATGCTAAGCAATATATCACAGAGCAGTATTGGGAACCAAAGAAGCGTTATATTTTACTCGGGCAGCTGCTGCGATGCAGACTATTGCGGCAGCGTTCAGCTTTCCATGAAATAGCAACAAGCTAAAGGCAAATACCTGGATGTCCAGATTTGCCTGGTTGACCGTGAGCGCCAGGAGAGCCTTGCTGGCAGGCACAGCAACTTGATCCGTTGTCGCCGATCTGTCGCGTATTACGTGACGCCGTCAATGAAGTAGTGATAGCATTCTTCCAAATTACGTTTGTTTCTGACTGAATTCAGTGATTTTAATATGCACTGGCTTTTCTATTTGTTTTTAAGTTTTATTTTTTATAACTCGTGAGCTAGTGGGAAGAATGAACGGAACTGGATAAATGATTGAGAAGCAAGTGAGGGATATGTGTTCGGCCCTAACCTCTTTCAGTTTTTCTCTTTAACCTATCAAACTTTTGGAGCTATCAGAAGTGACAATATAGAGTCTTTCTGTCTAGTTTCCGTAGTAGTCAACATTTTTATGAAACATTTTTGGAGAATTATAAATGAAAAGCTTGTTATAGTGATATTGTGGTATATGGCTATCTTGGAATATCATTGAACATCGACATTTTCAAAGTTTCTGTAGCATACCTTGCAGAAGTCAACCTCATTCAGCATAATCGTTCTGACGCGCTGCATGTGGTTGTAGAATAGCGGCAGAGTGACAACGATGGCCAAGACGGACACTGTGCTACAGACTGTCGCCAGAAACGTCGCTTGCTTAGTCGCCATGAACGAAGTCGACTCCATCATTAGTGATGGTAGTCGTTTGATTCAAAGCGATGTAGTCTTAAAAAGCAATTCGATTCTATTGCAAACTGGTAAGTATCGATTGATCTATTAATAATCGGAAATTTTCGATTAGCCTGAACCTGGCAGACAGTTCAGCCGTCAGGAACACCCGCGATTGGCGAACAAACGTCGACATCGCAAGAATGAACGCTTTCCTATCGCGAATATTAAACTTGCGCTGCGACGTTTGCGTAATCCAATGAAACGAAGATCCGTTTCGAACACGTCTCGAGGAGAGAAGACACCCTGCTCATAAAATAGGTGATTTGATGGTAAGAGTAAAAACGCTTACCTCTCGATTTGACCTAGATACTGATTCGCAAACAAGAAAAAACCTGCATAGGCCATTCAGTTGTCAGCGGCGACCTCAATACTGTATGATGAAACTGGCAACGGAAAGTGGGACTATCGTGCGCGCGGGACGAAATGATGAATGGATTTTCATATGTCGTTAATTAGAGTAAGTTTGCAATAGTATTCTGACGTCGAAAATATTGAAAGGACTTATGATAGAACGAGTCATTATTCGTCTTTTGCTCGGAGCGTGTGCAGGAACTTGTGACCAAAGGATCTTTTGGCGAAAATATATTTGATTTGCTGTATCCAAACCAATACTTAGATAATATTTTTCCGCCGAAGGACTCTTAGCTAAGTGCTTCTGCGATCTGCATAATTACGTTACGCAATAATCATCGCCATCACAGCATTATTCTTAACAAGTGGGTATAGCATATGGTTAAGCACCAAAACAGATCTCTCAATAGCTCAGGAACTGAAATAAAATTTGGAAACTGCCTTTCTCAAATTCTAGTAATATGCCTTCTTTTTTACTGCCTAATTGTTCACTGCTTGTGGACTGTTCGAAATGCTATCTTTTCAATTATGGGAGATTTTTGACGTAGTTGCTTTGTGGTATTTTATCATGTTGTCTTAACAATTTAAGTATCGAAACTGGATCACAGATATTATCTGTGCAGTCTAATCGGAGCCAGTTCAGAATTTGAGCTTGGAATCTCTACGATTACTGTCAGCGGGGTCACTTAATTATTCACTTTCCTCCAAGTAGCGGTCATATGCATAATGTCCCTTGACACGATTTCCCCAAGTGTGCTGTGTTTTGGCACTACTGGAATACTTGACAACCGATCTCTGAGGCCCAAACTTAGGTGCAGAATTCTTAAGGATAGTCTGATGGTGCAGTTTGGATGAGTTACGCAATAACTATTGAACGCCTCTGTGAGGGCCGAGAGACAGCAGAGTTTGTGCATGAACCCTTGGAACAAACCAACATTAGAACATTAGGCGATGTACTGGCTAAATTGAGCTAGTTACTAATTTTTTTGGGCGTTAAGAATCTTCAAGTTGTTGGAAGTGTAGTCATTGAACAGAGCTTTTATGTAACAGCATGGAATGGCACTAAATTCGAATGGAGCGTTGGCGTCAGTACGGCCTTCACTATCGATCGGCAGTCGTCCGCACGCGTGCGCGTCGTCCGCGAGCACAACGGCCCACTCAGACATCTCGTTGCCAAGCAATTCACTAACCCGTCCCCACTGCGTTGATATAGCGCTGTTAGTGTGGGAATTCCTCTTCGTCGTCGGTTTTTACCCAACGTATTGAGGTACTTCAATGTTCTGCTCAACTTTCGGGTTGTGGCGAACGCCTCGGTAATTTTGGAACGCTCTGCATTGCAGGGCTTATCATCCGAATAAAAAGTCACACGTCAAGGCATATAAACTTAACGTTTCTTGAATGTATAAGGCGCACTTTTAAACATCAATCATCATCGACAGACATCTCTATCTAATTCGCGTTAGGGTGTTCTGTAAAATTAAGCGAAAATGCGATAGAGAAAGCAGTATGGTACGAAAGTTCGAAGCAAAATCATTTCATTTTCAGTTTTTATAGAGCTAAATAGCGTAAGTCTGTGTCATTTCAGAGCAATCAGCAGTTGGGTTGGTGAGATAACTGCTGATTAAAATGGGTTATGCCATATCGTTCGCGATCATCGTGTCGATGCCAGCGACAGTCTTTGATCAATTCATTCTACCTGTTAAATTTGTGCCGGAGCGTAAAGATGAATCTGAATATTTTCCTACATCGTTGGTTTTTACCCAAAGATTTGAGGTAAATCAAAGTTCCGCCCAGCTCTCGGGTTGCGGCGAACGTCAATATTTTGGAAAGCTCTGTGAGGCAGGGCTAACTGTTTCTTGGAGAAATGATGCATGAGATTACCTCTCAGACTGAAATGGTGGTGTTATTGTCGACATTTTTCGCAGCTCCATGTCTCATTCATTTAAAACTAAAACTAATTAAGAGCGAGAATAATTTTTCCTTTCGCGCTGTCTGTTATTAAGAAGATCTGTTATTTATGTTTAGCAAGTTTATTTCTCATAAACACAACCAGCGCATACTTTTTCGAGAAACTACAATAAATTCTTTATTAGCAACATTCACAAGAATCACAAAAGACGATAATAAGCAGTTAGTTCGATATAAAATATCAGCGTTTGTTCATAAGGTAACTCGTAAGAAGCGGTAAATTTGCAATAGAAGGCAGATATGATCATTCATCACTTGACGACGTAAGCTTTACATAAAGACGATTCCACTGACGACCAATCACCATACCACACGATTGCAAAACTCTAGCATGCTGATACAGTTAATGTGTGACAAATATGCATAAAATAGTGCAAAGTGTGCGCAGTATAACTAGCTCATATAAACATTGTCACTCTCAACGAATTCAATTGGATTAAAACAAAGCCAAGATGATTTCGCAGGAACTATAGTTTTTCAAGTATCTCCTGTTCTGTCCGCTTATAGCTCCGGCTTATACCAGTTGAATCCTGAAGCAGCGACTGTCGCTTTGCTGTTTCCGGAGATTAGCTGACAAGTGTTATTCGACGAAGAATGCGAAAAGGAAGTGCAGTCGCCATTATTCTGGCACGACTGTCGGCACTGGCGAAATGACATATTGTACGTCTCACTCATTACTACGGATGGAGAAGCTTTCAAGTCCGCTATGCCGCGGTTGAATTCGTACAGTTTATTTCCTGAAATACAATCATTTTGATAAGCATGTCAACCTTGAACCATTCATTGATTCTATTTCAACTTTAATGACAACTTTTTCTAACTCGTAGAGGGCACTTTTCAAATCGACTTGAACTGATAGTTTTCCTCTTTAAAGAGAAAGTGTCCCTATTAAAGTTGTATTGGTATACTGCCCGAGATATTTTTTAGGCGCAAGAAGAACTTATATTCATTGTAATAGTAGAAACAATGCTTACGGTATTGGCACAAATACCATTGATTAGTTGTGCATGAGCCAGTCTTGAGTAAACCATTTTGGCCAAGTAGCGCACAATCTGAAAGTAGCGGCAATCTTAATAATACGCTTGTTGAATTGTTAATATCCTATGATGAAAGAGTGAGCTGTATCTGGCAGTGAGAGGGAAGAGACCCACATTGTATTCAATGATGCATTCATAAACTTATAGTCTTACAAAATTTATACACTTGAGATTGAAGAACTGACAGGACAGCTTTTGTCGCGGATTAAAAAGACTAAGTGAGTTTTATGATGGGAGAATTTGAGTTTTCATTTTCCGCCCTTACAGATATTTTAAATCCGGAATATGTATGAGATTTTGACCTCCAGTTAGGGGCTGTCCAGCGTCCCATGGGAGACTGGTAGTATTTGCCGTTGACTTTGTTCCATCTGGATTCATCCAGTACCACTGCGAACTGTACCGCCGAAGACCGTTGAACAATGGCATCGTGGGTGGTAAGCCAGTCTGAATCGTGTAAAGAGTTATACTGGATAAACAGCTTCGGCTAATTTTTTCCAAAAAGAGTTGCCATCTCAGGTAGCCAAAATCATTCAAGGTTATATATGAAATGGCGCCTAACTCAAGGTTCGTTCATCCGGCGTAAAGCCCGAACCAACGATTTGAAGTTTGGAAGTTGAAGAACCAGTGGGAGTTCCGTTAAACCATGGATGCCCCTTCGTCGCCTTGCACAGGTTTATTAAAAGATGATTGAAAGCAAAGATGAAAAGTAACCTTTGCCCAGAGAGCTGTGCTTATGAACGTCCCCATATCGACAGTATTAACGCGCGCCAAAAATCCTCCAGGAAACTCGGTGCATTTTCCTTGCGCGGTGTCGAAAGTGATCGCATTTCGGATGAGTGTAAAGCAAGATAAGTATCCAGTGGCGCTGGGATATGGCGACAGTAGACATGCTTTCTCAAAGTCCGCGAATGAGTAAGGATCGACTGAAATTTTTTATCAAATTGTGTATAGCTAAAAGCGGGAGTTCGGCTTGAAGCTGGCGAAAAATGAACTTACTCATTCGTGAAGGCCCCCTACAAGTGCAGCGGCAACGGCCATGCAAGGCGCATCTCCTTACGCCTGCTGTACTTGCGCCATGTTAGAAAATCGCTACTCAACTGTCTACGTCTAACCGTTTCGTCTTTTACAGAATTGTTTTCTAATTTTCGATTAACAGTTTTTAAGAACTTCATAACCTATTCCTACACTGATTATTTATTTTGTGCCTTTAATAATAAATGTATTCATTCTCACGGTATTCACACATTAGGCCAAGTTGAGTAAGTCTGTTGGCGTCGCAGTCATAATATCCGTCGGTATATTTTCCTGTAATATATGCGTAATTGTTTGTTGTCGAAGTTGTGGGCTGGCCCGGGCCCCAGAAGTAGCTTTCTTGCATCTTTGCAGGCCATTTGTACCCTTCTGGCGTTGTCCAAAACCATGAATAACTGCCTTCTTCTGAGCAAGTATTGTCTGTGCAAGCTTTCAGCTGCTCTAATCCCGTTGTAAATGAAAAGTCATTCAAACTACTAGTTGCATAGTTATATTTGGTCTCCGCTAAGGCCTGAAATAAATAGTTTACGATAAGTTGCAAAGAATATGTGGATAAGTAAAGCGTTAAAATCTCAATATGTCTGAGAATAAGTCTCCCCATACTAACTGCGATAATCAATGAATATTCTCAATTTTTTAATTTTCAGTTATATACTATGCTTTAAAGAAATTGATTTTGAAAACAGACATATTAGAAAAAGACAGCGGGAAAGCGCACGAACTGATTACTCTCTCGGCGCCCAACAGAGAAGCGTTCGCTTAAATTATGATACTGCGGACAGTCTATGCGCTTCTTAAAGCGGTGGTTACACAGCGAAGGCATTAAGGTAAGTCATTAAGATACGATACAAATTTCGTTTGAGCGGTTGTCACATTTGAAGGAGAAAAGTAGAACCTTACGTGTTTTCAGACAAAAAATAAAAAGCCGTAAGGTTTATTGTAATCAAACTTTTACCTAAAAACTTTGTCATCAGTGTTGCAACTAAGTTTTTTTGAAAACTTAGTTAGTTATTTAGTTAGTAAATTCATTTTTTTAAAACTTAGTTAGTTATTTAGTTAGTAAATTTGTTTTAAAAAAACTTAGTTAGTTATTTAGTTAGTACTGAGTTTTTTTATAAACTTAGTAAGTTACTTAGTACTAAGTTTTTATAACTTAGTTAAACTTAGTTAACTAAGTTTACGAAATTAACTTAGTTGAACCCTTTTTACTTAGTTAACTTAGTTAACACGTAAAATTTAGAAACGATTTTATACAAAGAGATAGTTTTTTGTATATTTTAGTAACCGTGTAGTCAAGTAAAGCAGCCATCTTTCATTTCTAACAGTAATTCGCTTGTGATTAGGGCATCAAAGAGCATATTGATGTCTACATTTCACCTCAAGGTAGCAAACGAACAGAATAACCACTAGATTAGATATTCTAAAACCCTTTATTCGTTCTTTGATGTGGCTATTTTCTTTAGTATTTAAAGTGTTTAATAAGCATTATAGCGCTTTCTGACAAAATATTAATTTAAAGGAGCGCTCGCAGTTTTTGAGTAATTTAAAATACTAAAATGACAGTTCTTGTGCTGTTTATCATCAGTTAAGTATCTAGAACTGAGGAATTGTCTCAAAGAACACAAGGTAATTAAATTTCAGAACAAAATAAATAATTTTCGAAAAAGCAAAACTTCTTCGGTCTGCATGGAGATCGAACCCTTTTCATAATTTTTTAAACCGTAGAACATTTCCATGGAACCACGACCTCTCAAGTCTCATGGACCAAAAAAGTAGTCTAGTAACACTGGAAATTAATGCCAAATGCGGTTTCGACGCATGTCGCCTTTAAAATTAGTCCCACACAAGAAAACTAATCTTTCGAATCAGCGTCCTGATAACCTCCGTGTTGTAAATATTACGAAAAGCAAAGATTTGCTGTCATGCTAACGGAAATAGATAGGATGTAATTACAAATCGACAGAGGGATATGAACTGGCCGCGTGAAGCGCGGGCTAAAACTCGAATAAAGTGATACATTTACTGTTACTAATTCTTGATCACGACAGGTTTTTCTGCCAAATAGCGAAAATTTTAAGGTTAAGAGTAAGTTTCGGAAACTTAGTTAAAAACATAGTACTAAGTTTTTAACTGAGTTTTGATCTTAGTTGAGTTGAAAAAAAGAAAACTTAGTTAGTTATTTAGTTGGTTAAACTACAAAAAAATTAATTTAGTTAGTTATTTAGTAAGTTAGAGGGCAAAAATAAAACCTAGTTAGTTACTTAGTAAGTACTAAGTTTTTTTAAAAACTTAGTTAGTTACTTAGTACTATTACTAAGTTTTTAACTAAGTTAAATAACTTAGTTACAAACTTGAGTTGCAACACTGTTTGTCATTACTATGGAGATTTTTAATTCGCGGGGATAATGCTAATCTCTAATCAGATTTTAATCGAAAAAAGAAACCAAAAAAGAGTGTCCCAGTTTAGTAATAAAAACAGAAACAAAATACAATACATTTCCTCTTAATCTGGTTTTATATTTTCTATTTATTTGGCGCGCGCATTCTTAATGGGTAAAGTGAAAAGTCTAAATGTACGCCACACAGGTTACATAATAAAATTTTCTTGTTGCCTTTCAAAACGGCTAATTTAAATCTAACTGAAAAGTGCATTACATCTCAATACTCTACAAGATTTCCAGATAAATGCAGCTTTAGAAGTTTTAAAAAACTGTTCTCAAATATTCTCACCCGTCCAAATGAGCGCGCCATGTGGACCTTGGCTGTTGTACTGAGGTGCGCGTGTCGAGAAACAAGCCCAGTAACGTTTGGGCAAGAAGTCCGTAACTTTGATATTGTCGCCCCAGTTCCAGCCATTATAAAGCAAGATCCATCGACATAAGCTGACACAAAGTTTGAAGGAACGTTTGGTGGGGTGCTATTGCAATATTTTGCGGCTGCTGTTATTTTATAAGCGTATTTCTCCTCTGAAACCGCTACATTATCTATCATTATGAGAAGATTTTTTTATATTTTGAAGAGAAACAACAAGATTCAATATAATTCAGTTTAAGTCATTGCAGTATTGTGATTGCCTAAAGAGGTAGGCACTGATGAGTACTTTGGAGGTATACAGCCGAAGCCCTTGTGGGGGGGACTCGTCTCGTACCCTTTCAACACGCGTGTACACCAATTTAGTCCTCTGTTTGCGAAAAACTGTCGCTGCCTCGTAAATAATTTCTCTTAATTTTTGCGAGATTTTGGATGTAGGAAGCCGAGTGTTTAGTCTGTGGGACATGACGAGGAAGCTACTTAGTTTTCCTTTTTGAGGCATCCCCATCAAGAATAGCTTTAATTTTTTAGCTTTCGACTCTATAACTAGACCGCGTAAGTAAGCGCGGTCTTACCGTATTCGCAGATGAATGCGTAATCTGTTTTGGGGTCAATTGCTGTGGATTTCAGGCCCTTCTGCCATGCCACACTGTTGCCAGTCATGCCAGTGGCCGACCACGCAATAAATGTCGCGCTTTCTTCGAATTTTCTCGTTGGCGTCGTGTAGTACCAGTTGGAATAGCTTGCCGTAGTACATGTGCCGTAACATTCTGTGCCAATCCAAGCATTCAAGACGCTGCTGGCATTCTAAAAAGTTTTGATATACTATAGCTTACAAGTTGAAGCGACTTACCATCAGAGATTCAATGACAGGCTGATAGTCCAATGAACGTATATGTACCAAATGCCCCGAATATCCAAGAATGTCGTTGCAGGCTATTTTTGCTGTGTTGTATCTCTTCAGCTCTGTGTGAAGAATGAGGCAGCTCGTGCCGTAATAGACACTCAACGGTATATTGCATTGATTTTGCAAATCTGTAGCAGAGTAAATGAGCGGAAAATTGAAGATTAGTAATGCGAAAATCATCGCTTTCGTATACGGTAATATCGTTGTTTAGTAGAGCGAGCAGTTAGTAGTTAGCTTAATAAAGCCCAAAGTAGGTTTTAATTACCGTATTTCTTCCAATAGACGCCCAGGGCGTCTATTTTTTCAATCAAGGTTTGAGGGGGGCGTCTATTGGAGGGGGGCGTCTATTAGAGGGAGGGCGTCTATTTTTTCAACCGATGTTTGAATTTGGCGTACGTTGGAAAGAGAGAGCATCTTTTTTCCTAGTTGCTACTTCCGCATGAAATATAATTCATAAATAAAAGGATTGTGCGATATCAGTAGTCGAATTTGAATGGGAGTTCAGTATTGACCTTTACTGCACAGGCGTTTATTATTTTAATTACCCTAGAGGGGGGACTATGACTTAGGGGGGGGCGTCTATTGGAGGGAGGGCGTCTGTTATTTCAATCACAGCTTGAGGGTGGCGTCTATTGGAGGGGGGCGTCTATTGGAAGAAATACGGTAAGTTGGTTTGAAGAAAAAAGCTGCTGTAGAATCGATATAAAATACTGAGTAAAATCAGATGGTAGTTATGGGTTGAAATGCAGCTCATTTAGCTCTCAAGTAACGAGTTTTGCGGGATGTTAGTTAGTATTAAACAGGCGTCCACGTGCTGCACGAAGGTGGACAGCTCAGTTAATGCAGATCTAAATCATTTTCCCAACCGATGAGCCTGGTTGCCTGGATCGAAGCGGTTTCGAATTTCGCCTACACGCTGTCGGTTGCTTACCAGCGGCGATGACCACGTGCTGATAACAACGGTTGCCTAGTGCATCATGCCATCTCCTATTTCCACATCAACTACTAATCTCACTTGGTGAATCAAATTTGCTCATGCAAAGTATAACTTCATCTACATTCGCGGCATTAGCCGCTACATAGACACCTCCTGGTTTATATCGACATTTCTACCGCTATACTTGCATATGATGACTAGTTTGAGAAATATTTATCAATGTAAGCGCAACATAAATATGAAGTTCAGTATTTGGAATGAATTCACTAACCTCGAAGTCGGCGCGACTGACGCAGTTCTGGATATTATTTACTAGCAACCAAACACTTAAGCGAGCTTTTGAGCAGAGGCATATGAAACAAGAACCGAAATAAGAAGTTTACTCTACCGTTGCCCTAAATTTGTTATAGGCCTTGTAGGGTACTAAAACTGTCACTCTTTTATCCCATTGGCTGTTCTTTAACAATAGGCGTTGCACAACAGATAGTTTTGGTAGGACATCGCAGTTCATCGAAAGATGAGCGTTTACGAAACATGCCTTCGCATTTGCTTAGGAAAAGATTGGCCATATCCTTAATTAGATATTTGAATAATACATAGATTAGTCGAATTGTCAACGTGAGGTTGAACCTTAGCTATAGTAAACCGCTTGGACTTGGATAAACACGAAATGTATAGTCGTACTATAAAATAGAATAAAGATCAAGAGATTCGTTATTTCAAGTTAGCTGATTCCAATGCAGTTGAATGTATTTTGTGATAAAAGATGCGCCGGCGTTTAGTGTTGATATCATCATCGATAGGTATAGGAAATTTCGTTTGCGTCATGCGCGTGTGGTATACAGCGCGTCGACCGCGAACACCGATGCCGAGTCAATGATTTCATCGCCTGTTTCACACTAACCCGTCTTGTCTGCGTTACTATGCAAAAGTGATACGGACGATACCCTGTTATCGGCGGTTATTACCCAACGTATTGAGGTACTTCAATGTTCTGCTCAACTCTCGGGTTGTGGCGAACGCCTCGGTAATTTTGGAACGTCCTGTACTACAGGGCTATTTACGCGTACTGGTGTGGCAAGGGTTCAAAGTGCCGTTTAATGTAGACTGAAACAAGTTGCTGGTAAGCGTTTCATGAGTGAAAATCATGAGTTTATTCATCGTTCATCGTCATACCAAACTTCAGGATTTTCTTCCGCTTCAAGATATTTTGGGGAATTTCGCAATAATTTTGATGCATTAGGAAGAAGGATATAAACATTTAGAGAAAAGTTTGTTAAGTAGGTACCGGTTTCTGCCATGCCATATATTCTAAGACTGACACTATCAATGAGCGGTTGAATCTCTGATAAAACTGATGATCGAATTGAGTCAAACCTGTCGTTCGCGATAACCGTGCCGACACCAGCGCCTTTTTTTCATCAGTTCAGTACCTGTATAGTTTGCGCCGCAACGCGAAATTGATGCTAAAGATTTCTCGCCATAGTCGGTTATTACCCTACGTATTGAGGTACTCCATTGTTATGCCCAGCTGTAAGGTTGTGGCGAGCGCCTCAGTAATTTTGAAACGCCCTGCACGTTAGGGCTCTATGATTCACAAATTTAGTCGAATTGAGTGTCATTTAAGAGAGAATACAATTCGGAGCTGCTCAACTTGTAACGGAACCATGGCTGTTAGAGTCATTCAGTACAATAGTATTTTGCTTTTGTCAATGATAAATTTTGCTGTGGTTCATTTATCCATAATGCTACAGACATAAAACTTTGACTTACATTCAACATTAATTTCAAACGAGGGTTCTAAATCATATTCTTCGATATAGCAAATTAAAGGAAAATATATTGTGGGTTTCAAGAGTTGCAACCGATGTGGGGAACACAAAACCACAAACACCTTTGAAATTGCAGAGACTGTTTTAAGCGACGAACGATTGTGCGACACTAACATCGTCAACTCTACGTGACACTCGTTGTGCTAGTACACAAAATCAAAACATTACAGAACAGCTTTAAACCGTGGCATGTTAATCACTTTTTTCAATTGTAAATATTTTTAACTATCCATCATTTCAGTATGTGATCACAATGTATAATTCTATGCAACTTCACCGCGTTCTGTTTGATAAGTAGATTCTTGCTACCTTTTGCATGATCAAGCTGATTTCCACTGTTGAAACACTTGCGCAGGTGTTTTTTCACCCTGAAAATGATTTGCTTATATTCTCATAGATTAACATCGCGCAGATCGATATCAAATTATAATAATAACTCTTTGTAAATGGCCAAGTTTGATCTAATGATTGGCAAAGGCGGGTAGGTTGGCCTTGCTCAAGTCTTGCTTTTCTTAAACCGCGGTGCTAACATTCGAAACAGTTTGATATTCTCACGGCATTTGCCAACAAATGCCGAAATTCTACATGGATGACGCTTCCGGGTATATATACTTAAACATCGTTCAATTTTTAAAGTTACCGCGTCGTCAACATTTGCACGCGCATCAGTGCTGATGACGTCACCATTTGACTTGACGACGACCAATGTCGGAATGCCGTCCACTTCAAACTTGTCACTCAGCCGCCTAAAAAACAATTCTGCTTCCATACTTGCAAAGGCGGTTCCTTAATTGCATTTTAAGTTTGTAAATAAACCGTGATATTTTTCGAACCTTAGATAACCATCCTCTTTTTCACAAAACTGTTGTAAACTAATAACCTCCAAGTCTGATCAGCAGTTAATAAACTCACTGATTTTCTTCGCTGTCGAATGGTAGAAAGTACCAATTGCCGTGGGATTCTTCCATATACTTTTTCAGGTCATCCTCAGAACCGTCAGATGAGACAAACACGATTTCAAATTCCGCGCCGTTCTTAATTAGGGCATCGTAGAAGTCCTTAAAGTGGGTGATTAATAAAAGTATTTATAAGAGATATAGGCAAATTGACAGACAGCGAAGAAAGAATATCCCACACTTTTGGTGAAGTACTTTACAATAACAAGAATGTGCTTATATCTCCAAGCCGGGCGGGACGAATAGATATGAAACGCCGTTTTGAGGACATTAACCCTCAATACTTCGCGTAGGTCCATGTTTGTCCTAAAAGGAGGCAGCTACGCAGCTTAGGGTGAAGAGCTCGCTCAGTAGATATAATTGGAGGGGATGAACTGCGCTCCTTCATCCCCGTCAATCCCACTCTGCTCAGTGCCAACTGTTGAGAACTGAACCGGACTGGCCCAAATCGTCTATATCAGAACAGATACATGTATGCTCTTCAGCTGTAATGAATAGCTCTTTCTATGTACTAACCTTTAGCACTGGCGTAAAATGGCGGCATGGACCGCACCAATGGGCCGAGAAGTAAATTCCAACAATTTTATCCTGCAATAAGTTGATTACTATCGCTCGCTTGATATGTAGAATACTAACCTTCAGCGCCACTTCTCCAACTGCCTTGCTTCCGTCCTTTTTTTGCAGTTCTACACCGGCAAAGAGGGCAGCCATCTTTCCGTAATTTTACTGCGCGGAATGGAACGGTAAAGAAGGCTGAAGAATGTCAAAGCTGTCCTAATTCAGCGTGATGAACAGTACACTTGCAATTGCACCGTTTCTAATAATTAGATTTTTAAACTGTTGAACGCGAACAAATGCACCCTTTGATCAAGATACTGTCGTTGCTCGAGAGTTATGAGTGCAATAATTAAAAATCGTTTCCTATTTATGAACTAGTAGCGCAAAAAACCGATGGAATATTTAAAATATTGCAATTCTCTCTTTTTACTCCTTTTCCTCGCATTTCTAATCGTAACCTGTTTTGCCTAATGCAACCTAGCCGTCGTTAAATTTAAGTATAAAAGACAGGAAACGTTTCTTTCTGTCGTGAAGCGGTAGGAGAAATGAAAATTCAATGAGGATTCACAATACAACTTGTACTCTAGCCTTTAACGCACAGTGGTGGAGACAGGAAGTGTTTTATAAAGGACGTCAGCGTGGTCGGAGCTTAAGAGGCGCGTCAGGGTGTCAGCAGCGGTGAAATAGCTCTAGTCATCGATTCTTTCGCAATAACTAGTTACGCTTTCGTGAGCGCCCTTGGTCGCTGACATCCATTGGTTGCTGCGCTACCGTGAATTGCTTACTTTCCACACATTGTGCAATAGTGAATCAACTTAATATTCGTCACTACCGACAACACATCATCGTATTAGGTCGCGTGACATAGCTCCGATCATCGTTGCATAACTAATCGTCATATTTCGAGAGAGCAATTCGTCATTTGTCATTAATTTTAACAAAGTTTATTTCTTTAGAAGCATTTTAGTCAGCCCAGTAGGTTCTCGAAAATATTTCATAGTACTTAAAACATTTTAAAGCGCAAAGATTTACGTAATAATATTACTCATAATATGACAATTTACAAGGTTTGTTCGACGCTCTAATGCGGCAGTCACAATGCAGATGCAAGCGGCAGCTTCATTTCGCGGCTTGCATCTGCATTGTGACTGCCGCTTAACGTAATTGCGGCCAGACATAACGCGTCACGGCAGTACAAACGATAAAGAGTGAGTTAACGTGTTAGACAGTTAGCGGCAACTGGAGGTTGCCTAATACATTTGAGTTAGAATTTAAGAGCCATGGGGAAGGCAGAACTGGAAAGAGTTGTAGGCAATTGTGTGCTTTGTATTTGCTTTAACGTCAAACGTTCAAGGTTCCCACGATTATCGGACGATTTCATTGCTCATATTCTGGTGCACGAAAGCGAGCAATTTGTGCTATTTTACCACTGAAAGAGAATCTCTGCATCATTTTGCATTTCAATAGCGCGCTATAAAACAGTTCTTTGAGCAAAGTTATCATGTTAGATTTCATGAGTTTCCGACATCGTTCAGAATCAAATTTCGGTGTAACAATTTTCGCTCGCAAGATGCTAGATTCTTGGCAATCCGATTAATCTTGTTTCGAAACATTAAACTTTTGACGGTTCCGAGAAGTTCTGGTACAAGTGAGCTTGGAGTTGTGCTTGCATGTCTGCGTTTAACTATTTGGGCGGTGGAATAGCAATGGGTTTGTTTTTATGCAAACTTCTGCTAAAATACATCATTTATCATATGCGGAGGATCTGTTACGTCCCATTCCTCCGCTAACATTCTTATCAAATGCCATGGATTTACAATGCGCATGTTAGCTTTGTAAATGTTTGCTGTAGTCACGCACGCAGCGACGTGATTTGTTGTCAGCACTGCTGCAGTCATAAACGTTTGTCTTAAGTTAGCAGCGAGTTGTTCATGTCAAGATGGTGCTCCTGGAATTGTATTATTTCTTTAAAATCATTTGAAGGCAGTTTTCAAGTAACTTTCGAACTGCACCGTTTGGGGTTGTGGCAGTCTCATCTGACTGAATTTTCAAACTGAGCTGCGCAGAGTAATGAAGTGAGCAGTGTTTAAATATGAAAGGAGACTGATGTAGATGCTTGTTGCGAACGCAGTACAACGAGGGATCCAGAGAGTATTGTTGGTCGAGAAAGCGTTCTGTTCCAGCTGTTTCGGTTGTACTCATTTGTATGCTTCTGGAAACAAAAATCACCGGAGCATACCATTAATACTTCAATAAAGATACTTTTCCATTCACAGCAGTCATTTTCTAATTAAAAAGGGACTGTATCGTCTCGATTTAACAGGGAAAATGTCTCTCTACGATGGAAACATGACTGCTTTAAATTAGAACGTGCCCTTATTGAAGTAAAAATGATATATTTATTGACCGTCTTTTGGTTGAAACTCAGAGATATTAAGTCGTACAGTGTGAGCGGTAAAGGAACTTGTTTCCTGAACCAGTTGCAAATCGTAATTTTTTCAACTTTTCAGGCTTTAGATGCAAACAATTATTGGATTAAGTTGAAGTTTATCGCTAACAATATCAATCAATGACAGCGCTGCTGACTCCGTTTCTTGTGCTGCTCCTCAGTGTACCGCTGCTAACTCTCGGCAAGTCCGTCCCTCGCTGTCGCTTCGACCAACATCGCTGCGACTTTGGCGATCAATGCATCATGAAAGCGTGGATGTGCGATGGAATGGTGGACTGCGATGATGGAAGCGATGAATTCCCGTCGATTTGTCATCAAAAACCTTTGCCAAATTATGGGGTAATTTTATATTTGAAACAGCTTTTGATAACCNTTACCATACTTACACATGTATTTAAGTACCACAACTTCACAAATCAGAATCTTTAGCTGAAAGCTTTTGGTAGTCAATAATATTGAAATTCGAAACAATCTCATTTTTAGAGTTCAAATCAGTATCGTCCTTATCCACTGAAATGTCCAGAAAATTGGTTCTTCTGCGAAAATGCTAGCGCTTGCGTCCACCCAATGGATGTGTGCAACGGAGTAAACGACTGTTCAGATCGAAGTGACGAAGGGCCGTTTTGTCATTTCTTTAGAGAACAAAACACACGCACGCAAAGCACTGGATAATTTCATAACTTCTCCACTGAGTAATGCCAATGAGTGATGCGAGTTGGAATGATTCTGAATTGACTCAAAAAACTTTGTTGCTGTCGTGCAGAAATGCGTAATTAAAACTCTTTATGGAAATTATTTCTTTAATTCAGCAATTAGATGATATTGATGTACTCGCTTGTATTTGCGAATGATTTATTATTTGTTTAAGCCGTTGGCTTGTTTATTCACTATTAGCTGGTCACTTTTGAGAAATGTGGGAACGCAGAGTGATTTCTTCACCGCTTTCAGTACCTATTGCATTCAGGGAACGCTCACCGCTGTGCAAGACCTGCTCATTTTAATATTTTTATCGAAATCAGACCTTTCATTGATTTCATCATTCGTGAGCAAATTGACATTTTTTCTTTTAAAAAATACGTTAAAAGCGTCCTAGTTAACTCAGCGTCCGAAATTGATTTTGTATGGCTGATCGGAGCCAGGGTCGGGGCGTCTGTCTCCTTTACCGAACAACTTTGGCGCCGCAGCTGGTGGGGGTTGAGCTTCAGCCTCGCCAGGGTGGGGTGCCGCCGGCTCTTCTGGTGCTTCTGGCGCTGCAGGCACTTCTGATGCTGCAGGCGCTTCTGGCGCTACAGGCTCTTCTGGCGCTGCAGGCTCTTCTGGCGCTACAGGCTCTTCTGGCGCTGCAGGCTCTTCTGGCGCTGCAGGCTCTTCTGGCGCTGCAGGCACTTCTGGCGCTGCAGGCTCTTCTGGCGCTGCAGGCTCTTCTGGCGCTGCAGGCTCTTCTGGTGCTTCTGGCGCTGCAGGCACTTCTGGCGCTACAAGCTCTTCTGGCGCTGCAGGCACTTCTGGCGCTACAAGCTCTTCTGGCGCTACAGGCTCTTCTGGCGTTGCAGGCTCTTCTGGCGCTGCAGGCACTTCTGGTGCTTCTGGCGCAGAAGGCACTTCTGGTGCTGCAGGCGCTACTGGTGCTTCAGCAGGCTGAGGAGCTGTAAAGCGGAACTCAGCGTATCTTTTATTCGCGTTTTCAACGTACCACTCAAAAACACAGCGGAACGTACAACAGCAAGCAAGCAAATAACATCAACGAGTCATCAGCATGCGGTAATGGAAACAATCGTTCGCTTACACTGCAAAAACAGATTACGTAATAGGCACCGCACCATATTATAATATTACTTTCTTGCTGAAGCGTGTACTCGCTATTCCTTTTTCATAATGAATAGATGATAGTGGGTTTGCTGAAGGGTTACACTAGCATTTACTGAAGGGCCTCCACTCTTACATTTGACATGCGTTTCAGCCATGAAATGGTGGAAATATTTTGGAGGCATGCATTGAATACTATAGGATTATACGTTCGAAAGCACTGCGCCCATAACAACTTCACCTCCCCTCCTTCCCGATCAGACCAATATCCGCCCCAGCTGCTCGCTCACATTCAACATGATTTTCAGGGATTCTAAGCTCTCAGTTTGAACAATAAGATGCAGTAGGTCTCTTTGCTTACACGCTAACATCGCTGTTAATATCGAAAGGAGATTGATGAAGAATTGTGAGTAGTATTAAGGATAGAGACAGAGCATTATCGCACGATTGGGATACCACAGATAGGAGAGTACTGGCGCTCTCAGTCCTTCAGAGAGCATCGTCCTTACCAGGCTCTTCGTAATTGCCAAGGTTGGCTTCTGGTGCGTTCGCGGGAGCCTGTGCGGGAGCCGGAGCTGGCGGTTCTGGGGCTAATGCAGGTGCAGCTCCTGCGCCTGTAAGCAGCTTCTTTATTGCAGTATTGTATTATTGCTCTGTGTTCGCATTTTAAGTCAACTGATTTAATTCATGTTCAAATTATTTCAGACAAGGCGAATTTTTTGGGGTGACCTTTGATGAGAATTTCGATCGCCCTTTGCTCAGGGGAACATACTGTATATTCTTTTCAGCCACATATGATATGTTGACTGCAAAACACATCTATTCTCATAGTCGATAACTTGTCTTTAAGCAACTTGTCACATATAGCAAATAAAAATCTACGCGACATTCTTCAGAGATCTATCTCATGAAACTGCGGTAATAAAAACTGTTGAAATCAGTATTGTACAAAGTGCGATGGTTGGTGAGGTTTAACACGTGCGAAAAAAATGTTTTCACGCACAGATCATAACTGATCAGTCTTCACACTTGTCACAATAGTGAGTATAACAGTTGTGTTACAGTATCATGAAATAGGGTCCAGAGTTGGAAGCAACGAAAGATCCCGTTTAAGACAATGATCGTAAAGGGATCGACAAAAGGGCGCTAAAAAAGTCGAAAGAAAGCTTTGTAGCTAAACAAACCTGAATCAGGAGCTGATGGCGCTAGTGGAGCCTGGCTCTGAGGCGTCTCGCCAGGCGCTTGGTAGGATGGGGAGAGTGGTGCCGCCGGTGAATAAGACGGTTGGGCAGGAGCTGGATTGTTTGGTACGTTACTGTAGCCAGAAGCGGGGGCCTTGTTGCTCCCGCCGCAGTGGCTGCAAGATCCAGGCCCGCCTTGCTCTCCAGGCGGTCCGATTGGACCCGGCAGACCGTCGTTTCCGTCATTACCGCTAAATTTGAATTCATTTTTAGTTAAACGAAAATATTTGCATACCGTTCGCCAATTGGTCCGATTGGTCCATGCGTTCCTTGAATGCCAGGTTTGCCATCATGCCCTAGAAATATTTCATTTTCTCTGCGTTTGACTCTTTCCATCTCATATTTGAATAATGAAATTTTAAAAAGTTTTATGACATAAATCCAAGAGTGGGGATCTCAATCGGACAAAGTTAGCAGGTCTTTAGCGTTAATAGATTAGCATAAAAGAAAACGCGCTCTAAAACCGGTTGTTAATTGTTACCTCGTGCTCCAGGAGGACCCCGCGCACCGATCCTTCCTCCTTGTCCAGGTGGGCCTGGTGGTGCACCATTGAGTACTTTTCCTGGGTCGCCGATTGGACCCTTCTCTCCTTGAGCTCCAGGTTCGCCGCGTTGGCCGGGAGGACCAGGCGGACCCTGACGATTTGGCTCGCCCGCTTTGCCCTGAAGCCCGTGAATGCCTGGATTGCCGCGGTTGCCTTTTAGCCCTGGCAGACCTGGACGACCCGGTGGACCTGGAGGGCACTGAAATGAATTGTTTTAAATCTGTCAGTAATTTTGACGATATAAATTTCGTTTCACATGCGTGACACTTTTCAAAAATTTGTATGAAATGTTAAAAATACCTTTTGACATGCGTTGAAGCCCGGTGGAGGAGCTGGTAGCCATTTTCCTGCTCGACCATCGGTTCCCTTTGGACCAGGGTCACCATCGATACCTGAAAATGAGTTTATAACTGCAGTCTTTTCTCGTCCGATCCTGCAGTGCTAACTGATCTCCAATTAGAATGTTTATTTGAGAAAACTAGGTTCGCTTTTGCGTGGCGCAGAGGGATAGAAGCGATGGGCAAGTGAGATTATATTTTTTGGAAGGGTATTCGTACCATTTATATCATTTCTGTTTTAATAGAGCATTTGAACAATCAATGAGAACACTTTACTGGGAAAATAATTCAAAAAATAATTCTGATCAAAGCGGAAATAGTGTATATGAACTGTGTCTTGTTTATATCACAAGCAGAGGCGAACACAATCAGCGGCTATGGGGGTGGTTAACCCACTGCGTGAGAAGAAATAGTGGTACCCCAAGGTCAAAGAATCCAAAGTGGCAGATCAAACTAGAGGGAAGTCCAAGAAATTCACCCACCATCCCGCACTGCCCACCTCAGACAAAAATTTTATATTTATGATGAAAAAACCTCGTGTGAAAAGCTATTCCGTACCTGTTTCGCCAGCCTTTCCAGCCTTTCCTCGGGCTCCAGGAGGGCCTTGACTGCAAGCGCAGCATGCCCCGCTGACGTGACCCCCACTGGCGTGACTTCCACTGCGCGCTGCTCTTGACACCGTCATGTCGGCGACCACTATTTGTCGCCACATCACTTGGGTTTCCGACTAAAAATAATCGACATCAACCATAGAGTAATTGATTATTTTGCGAAATGTATTCAAGTCATGCGATTTAGTGATTTACTGTCTATTTATTTTAAGTATATTGCCGCATGAGATCGACGCTAAATCAAACCACATAGCGTGTGTTTTCGATCGCTCAGAGATGTTAGCGTAATTAGCATTTTAGGATTGTTTGACATAATCCATTTTGAAGAGACTAGCAGGGCATAGCATGGTAGAGAGAAATAGTCGTTGCTGAAGTTGTAGAGCAAATAGCCATAACTCATGCACCTCACTGTCACAGTGGAACTGATGCGTGTGAAAGAAGCACATCTTCCTTTCGCACCTTTCACATTCCTGTTTGACAGTGCTGTACAAGCTGGCAGATATTCGCGATGGAATCCTCTTTCTTACCTTGCAGTACTCAACCTCGCTGAGTAAAAACGTTCTGGCGCGCTGCATGTGGTTGTAGAATAGCGGCAGAGTGACAACGATGGCCAAGATGGACACCGTACTGCAAACTGTCGCCAGAAACGTCGCCTGCCTCGTCGCCATGAACGAAGTTGACTCCATCATCACTGACGGTAGTCGTTTGGTTCCTATCGATATGGTCTAAGATGAAAGAGAACGTTTAATTATGTTCCTAATCGGTAAGGATCTACTGATCTACTAATGATTATAATCATTCAATTTTGATCAATTCAGCAGTTACTTCTAAAGATTCGCAAGCAAAACTAACGGCGATCGTCAAGTTAGAAGGAAAACTGTAGGCCTGTCGTCAAGCGCACATTTGAATACACTAATGTTCGATTAAAAATGTGCCTTCTTT
This sequence comes from Plectus sambesii, assembly GCA_002796945.1. Lineage (NCBI taxonomy): Eukaryota > Metazoa > Nematoda > Chromadorea > Plectida > Plectidae > Plectus > Plectus sambesii. Next base: position 26,532 of record NIUQ01000756.1, read on the forward strand.
CCTTCAGTTTAATAAAGTCGACCGCGTGCGACCTGCGACCTGCAAACGAAAATGAAAGAAGGCGCTACCTAGAGAACCTTAAAGACAAACTTGACCTTCAGCGCGCTGGCGCGAACGAAGGCGAAAAACTGTGCCAAATACCGCCGCGAATATTTCGCCAACGTGAAGCGATGCGCGACCGAAATAATGACGAAAAGGAGCGGCGTCGATAAGTTACGGGGGGAAATTAATTGTGATCTTCTGTTGTGCTGGAGTGTTTCAAATAGGCGAGCAATTCGAATCGGATAACTGGGGAAGGGCGAACATTGAACTGGGGAGAGAAAGGTATTTTTGATTCGAAACGATCGGAGGAAGCTGCATGCACAAAAAACTCTGGCAACTTTCGCAGAAAAAATCAACCATTTCCTCTGTCAGACATTTGAGTAAGATCATATATTCGTCTGTCAGCGTGTGACAGAATCTTCAGTGTAGAAAACCACTTTGATTTTCAAGCAAAGGGAAATCACTAATTATGGCGCAATATTTTGCTTTGTAAAACTTATACATAAGGTAAGGAACAAGACAACCGTTATTTGCAATAAGTTCGTTCTAATGCATTTTGTGAGGCATAAAGCGCCGGCGTTCACTTTTGACGTCAGCATCGGTTGTAGTGGAGATTTCGTTTGCGTCATGCGCGTGTGGTGTACAGCGCACCGGCCGCGATAACCAATGCCTTCTCAAAGATGTCATCGCCTGTTTTACACTAACCCGTCTCGTCTGCGTTATTATGCAAAACTGATGTGGACAATTCCCTGTCATCGTCGGTTATTACCCAACGTATTGAGGTACTAATAAGTTCCGCTCAACTTCTGGTTGTGGCGATCGCTTCGAAATTTTGGAACGCTCTGCAAGGCAGGGTAGTTTGTGAGCTGAAATCTGATGGGCGCGGTTAACGATAAAACAATGCGTCTAAAGCAGTCTCTGAATGAATTCTCGATGATAGCGAAGTGAAACGGTGATACGCGGTTTTAACAGCAATCTGTTGTAATTGTAATCGACATCAAGCCTGTTGTTTTGCGATTACACTGCCTACATCTACTAAAAGCTGCATTCTCTTCCTGTAACAGTTATGTCGCAGTGCAACAGTGATGGTGTGAATTTTTCCAATGCTTTGGTTATTACCCAACGTTTTGAGGTAACTGAATGTCCCACCCAGCCCATAGGCTGTGGTGAGCGCTTCAGTAATTTTGCAACGCCCTGCATCGCAAGGCTCTGTTCTTAGCTTCAATTTTGTATCAATAAGCGTTCACGCTTTCATGGGAGATATTACTCACCACATTGCAAATTGTAGGACAAAATTTAAGGCTTGCGTGCGACTGAATATGGTTACATAGAAATTAAACTAAATGTGTGACTCCATTTGACATTTTAAATATAAGCCGTATAACTTCAATACCGCAATATATCACAGAACTGTATCAATCACAATTTTCCTAACTGCCAGTGTTGGAAGTATCGCGATTGACTGATCCGGCACTACATGCGCGGTATAATTCAAAATTTGCTGCATCACAATTGATTAATCAGCGCGCTCCCCGAAATCACAATTCTAGCAGAGTTGGGAATTAGGTCCTTAACGATAGCATTTATCCCATTACTCAAATTTCATGCTTTCCTTGCAAGAGAACTAACAAGGCTTCATCGTAAGTTGGCGGAGGCGTCTCGGTCGACCTCCGACGAGACGGATTATTCGCTCCTTTCGATGCTATCAGTTTAGAGGGAAACGTGCTTTGCCTCCGCAAAACATTGCTATATGTCGGTGGTGGTGTTTGTGTTTCAGGTGGCACAGTTTCCTCTGGAATAGATCGAAGTAAACTCTCTCTTCGCAGTGAGTTCGCAGCGTGAGCTTGATTCTCGTTAGTCGGATTGGAAGGCGAGCTCTGATGTTGAGTTACAATATGATAAGTAGGAGGTGGCGTCGCTGGAATAGGTATCGCTTCTTGAGAGATCGTTCTGAACAGATTTTCGCTTGGCAAGTGTGCGGAGAAAGTAATTTGATCCTGAAGCTGATGGTGTACAGGAGAGGAAATTTCACATTGGTTGATATGTTCATCGTAAAGAGATGATGAAAAAGAGGTGGGGTGAATGGGCAGAGGCTGGCTCCTTTGGACAGTATCCTGAAGTCGAACTAAGGGATAATCAAGAGCAGATGTCAAGATGTGCTGCGCCATATCAATATTATCAGGACGAGTAGAGATAGTGCGCGCTGCTCTCGCTGGTAGACGCACATGTAACCGGCGAGCTGTAATGGAACTATTTGAAGTAATAAGAGTATTACAACTTATTCTCGATCGATAAATAAGATGCGACCCTCCTCATCCGATCCACGAATCAGTTATCCAAAACATTATAATTTTAGTTATTGTTATTACAGTTCAGACTTGGAGCATAATTTCGCAAATCTCAGTCTTCTGCAATTCGCGTTTGTTTTTTGTCAAGAATTTGTGCAGTCAAACATAGTGATAGCAGATTTGGCCGAACCAAAATGTTGTCGACATCAGCAGGATTCGAACCTGCGCGGGGAGACCCCAATAGATTTCTAGTCTATCGCCTTAACCACTCGGCCATGATGTCACGCTAAAATAACTTTAATTTTAGAGCCCCCAACAGACGCAAAAGAGAAAGCAATTGAGTCAATTAATCATGAATACTCACTTTTGTTACAAGTTTTCTAGTTTATGCTCTAAAACTTCGTTATTAAACATTTCCGAGATTCATTTAAAAATTCACCTTGATTCATGCTATCATATGTTACCGTACCTGAATGGATCGGCGCACCCGTAGCACCCATGCTTGAATTTACAGCATAGCGAAAGTAGGGCTTTGCCGGTCGGTCGACTTTTCTGCGCTTCTTCTTGTTGTTTTTCGCAATATGGTAGCAGCAAAGTAGCGAGGGCACCAGAAAGTAGGCAAATATCAGCAGGACGACAAAAGTGATATCTGACGATTGGTCGCTAATTGTTGTTGGATTTTTTTGCACAAGACACTTGGGAGGAATTAAAATAGGATTGCGACATACGCAATTTGCGGGTGCTCCGTTGATGCAAAATTCCATTGAGCGGCCGGTGAACGCGGATGTTCTCTGAAACGCACCTCGATTTCTTATGAACGCTCGGAATAGTTGGTTGTTGTTCGAAACAATAAAGTTGTCTAGAAGAGTTTGTTTCTTGCTCTAACTTTGAGCTAGTGATTTATTTATGCGCTTACGGTTTTGCGTATTTGTTATTATCTAATCACATAAATGAAATTATTTGCACTTAAAACGATAGTAGTGCTTGCGCCATCCTAAGTAAAGCTATTTCAATCGTTATCCTATTTTATGAAAGGGGTAAGAACGAAGGAATCATCTCAGTTGGATAATCGAAAAGTACGTTCTCAAAAACTGTTGTGAACGAATCAAATAGTCAGCCAACATGGGATCGGTACAATAATCGGGTCCTAAGTCATTCTTAAGTTATGCAAAACTCAAGTCCATTATGAATCATAGCGCTAAGTATCGCTAAGAATGACTTAACTTTAGGAAACGATTATGGAACCGGCCCTATCTCTGCTTCCTATAAACAAAAGCTGCGCGCAGGCGGGCACCGATTAGGTGAAAACTACAATTTTTATTTCGAAACGGTTACAGTGAAATTCACTTATAGCGGTAATTGCGGGACAGGCCAAAATTACCGGTATAAGCGAAATACCGGTATAAGCGAAACCGCTATAAGTGAATGCCACTGTACTTCCAAATAAAACTGAAAATTTTTCAAAGTAATTCATATTCTTTTCAAATCTAAATCAAACGCTTTGTTAAACTGATTGTAAAGAAAGATATTCAAATTGAATTGGAGACTAACCAATTTTAAGTGTAAATGCTAAAAGTTACCTTATATTTAATTTCGTTCCTATTGATTTAATTTTGCTCGCAGTGTCTTCAGCAAATTAACAAACTAAAGGTGGGTGCTGACAAAAGCTTACAATCAGGAGCAGGGTAGACCTCAGCAATCTTCTTAAACATAACTTTTCCTTCTTAAAGAAGAAAATGAACAAAGCAATGAGAGAGGTGATCGCGCATCACATCTGCTGCTTGTATCGACGTGCGACGAGAAAGGGCGTGTGGGAGTTTGCAGCGATGCAAATCGATATGTCTCCGCCAGCATTAGCCGACCGACGGGAAAGAGTTTATAACAGTTGCTACGATGCGAATCGATATTTCTCCGCCAAACTTTCGCGCGTCAACGATACTCCCAACTTGCCTTTACCAGTTTTCTTCCTGGAATATGACAAGAAATCGACGCTACCTTGACAACCACAACAAGATGTCACTATTCCCTTAAGATTAATGTTATTGTCGCGGGGGGATGTTGATCTGCATCCGAGCGGAAATATGAACGAGTGCGAGCGAAAAGAGGCGGAAACGCGGGCGATTTTTGTCTGCGACTCTCTCATTCATAAACGTTGCAATTAATTTGATATTGAAAACTAGCAATGTTGAATTTTCGCATTTTAGAACTCACCTTCAAGACATGGCATTCATATTACACGCGAAATGATGCGTTGTGTAATTTGCGTCCATCGCTCGCTATAATATCTGTTGAAGTGTAGTCGATATTATTATGTATCAAATACACTAAATCCCTCGTAATATCGAGGTTGTGCACGGATGTCGTACTCCACCCGTGCCTCTTTCGGTCCGCTCCAATAAACATTAAAAATCCGAGTCTCTTAAAGCAAACAGTAAGAAAACAAAAAAGAATTATAATTTGATCGCGATTAATGCTAATCGCAGTCGTTTCTTCAAGGCAGCAGTAGATTGGAAAACCCAAAAAGTCGGTGTTAAAAGAGCGCAAGGTAATTGTAGAAGATTTTTGCGCGTTGTGCAAACCAGTCCGCCGCTAGCACACAAACTCTTCGCTATCACTTAAAAAGGATGCAAAAATATCATTTCAAAATCAATGCCGCATCAAGCGCACTTTAGCAAAGCGATTTAGCAAAATGAAGGCCGGCTTTGTGCTCACCCTTATGATCATGGCCAGAGTCGCTTCCATAGTGACGTCATATGATGAATAATAGTCCATCCTCTTTTTTCTTAATCACCTTTTCAAAGTTATCATGTAGCAATTCTGGTTATGGTGTTACTTGACTTGGTCGAGAAGCTAATCTTCTAAACAACAACTAAACAACTCTCATAGATAATGTTTCGAGTCATTAAAGTACCTCACTATTTCACAGGGAACAAAACTGGCCCACAATCCCCGGTGTCAATATTTTTCTATCCCTCCCGGACAGCGGGCGCGCGTTGCTTCGCAAATACATTTGCTTAACTCAACAGTTGGCCTAAGAAGAAAACCTATTGGGCTTTGAGCAGACGAGAAATCCTTCTTCTCCGCCACAGTTCACCGAAATGATATTCCTTCTTACGTTAATTTGCTTCGGATCGTTTTCATCTTTATGTTGGACACAAGGAATTCCATTTTGGAGTATGTTCACTTTTACTACAACTTGCAGTAGTAAATTATAGAAACCGAGTTGTGACCGTCCGTAAATTTTGCATTATCATGCCCAATGAAGTCGTGTAACATTAAATTAAAAATAATCGTTTCGATTGAATTCTATTCTTTCACATTCTCCGAACAGTTTCATATGGTAATCGAATTCTATCATAGAAGAAAGCATATAGTTTAAAAATTAAAAGTTGTATTCAAAATGTCAATATCTTGGCATCCGAGTCAAGACGATGCATTTTTTGATACCTCTTGAATGAAATATTGAGATCAGAGTGTCCTACAACTTCGCTTATGGACAACCGGTTTTGGGTGTTGAGCTATTGGTGTAAGATGAAGCGTAGTGATCTAAGATTTATTTGGTCGGACTGCCTTGTGAAATATGGGCAGTTTTTACCGAGCTTAAAAGGAAATACTTTACGAAGAGAACATAAATGCATTGCAGCGTATTGGAAAAAACTGTGGCGGTCTATTCTTTTATTATAGTTTCATGCAACGGTAGCGAAGTAGTTTCGGAAACTTTCACCCCAGTTAGCCATCCCTTTCAATCCCCAAATTCGTGCTCATGCCCGAAACAGACCCCAAATCTGTTCGAAAATTTATTGTTTTGCAGATCTGACTTACGTAGAAATGGACTTTAATAGGGACGGCCGCCTGTCACAGTATGATTTGGAACAGGCAACCAATAATACGTGGATGCCAACCGATCGAATAATGAAATGGTTCACCGACCTGGACATCGACGGCGATAAAGTTCTCACGAGAAGCGACGGGCTATTGCTGCAAAAACGACTGAAAATGGAAGTGAAGCGCTGCGCAGATGAGGCGATTCAAGAATTCGAGGTTGGTAACGTTGCTGATAGATATTTTACATCTTAGACGGCATGAGAACTAACTAAAGTTCCATTAAAAGTATCACTTGGATGAAACTAGAGGAACTACCTGCTCCACATATTATCTTGTATATCATTGTTCGGTAATGCTATACGTCGGAGTTGAGCTTTGAAAAATAGTCGAGAGACACACGAAGATGGGTGGAACTGGACTGAGCTGTTATTGATTCTAAGTGATCTACCATCGGTTCATTCAGATTGATACCATCCTATATGAAATTAGATTATCTCCACAGTACAATGACGACTATTTCATATTTCCGTTCTTTTATCCATCACCGCGCTTGCAGTTCCACAATTCTGCATATCTGCAATTGAAACGGTTTATAGCGTAGAGACTTCTAAACTGATGGATAAAACAGGAAATAAAATAAGAAGACCGGTAAGTTTGGTCCTCTGCGTTTAACATACGGGTACCCTACTTATTAATGTATTCGAGTGAACGTGCTTCTGTGAGAGAAATTAGTCCAACAGCGCACAGTTTTGCCGAGATTCTCAGTTGTATTCTGATAAGGCTAGTTTTTCGTGACCGTTTATCGACTCTTTTTACATCGTAACAGTATTTGAACAGTGTCTCCGTAATCAGTCATTAGATTCATTACAAATTTCAGCGCATTGACTTGGATTCTGATGGGAATGTCACCGTGGGCGAGCTCATGACGTTCCTGGCGAAATTCGACGGGACGACAAAGACGCTGGTAGAAACACGTTTCGGTGAAAATGACTTGAACGGCGATGGAAAGATCATCTTAAACGAATACGTTTCACATCAAATGACTGCACGATGCTTTTGATGATATCGGAATGGACGACGATTGTTGGTGCTCGGCACTACGGCAAAATGAATTAACTTATTAAAGAGTGTTATATACAGTTAATAAGGATTTGGGGTTTCGAGCAGCTCCAGACTTTTTCATGTTTGCAGTCCACCCTCCGAAATCCCGATGATGATAATAATAAAATCGGGGGCTCCTAAATTTCTGAATCTTGGTCTCGGTCGCTCGAATCTTTCCCTAAAGAATAATATGTTCGTCCGAGTAAGAGGTGGATTGGAATCGCACATTTCTGCTTCTGTAGTTCGCGCGCGACTTGTTGCCAGTTTTGTGTGCATTGTGAACGTCATAAAGTTTTCAGTCGTTAGTGCCGTGACATGTCCTGATTACCATCAAAAAAGGCGTCTCTTCAATCGTCGTAACATATTTTCTACAGTCAGAATCTGTAGGCCAGTTAACCAAAAATGGAGATTTGCTTCCACCAGTATAACATTCATTTGCAACACTCAATACGCTGAGCGCCAGAAAGAGAGGTTTTGACAAGAAGTCGGCAGCGAAATTCCAAGAACATTTCATGAAAAAAACAGTAAATAATTTTTTTGAAGTGGACACTGTCAAATGTTCGTGGTGCTTCAATGAACTAGATTTAGAGAGTAGCATTTCGTAGTTGATATCGGCATAAGACTTTTTTGATAAAATAGAAACGAGAAAACCGATCGTTGCACTCAATCTTTCAACTGCATTAGCATTCACTTTATACAAGTTTTTGTCTTTTTTCACTCAAACAAGCTGCAATCCCAGAATTTTGCAGATAGACGTAGAACACCTTAGACTAATGACACTCAGAACGGTTTGCCTTATTTACCGTATGTCGAATAATTGTGGCTTGTTTACAAGTAGCTTTGCAATGGCCCTCAGAAACCGACCTTAATAAGTTAATTACCGTCGACTAAGAACTTGGTAACTTGATAACAGTCCAACACTGATAATTGTAAGCCAAATAAACAGTTTGATAAATAATTTAATAAATTCTTCAACAAGTTCATAACCACAGCAATTTTCGCTAAATTCACAAAACAATAAAACATGCCACCACTGTCAAGCACAAATGATTAATCAAATGTAATATCGCCGCTAATATCTGACAAAAGGAGTATTAAGCAAAGACCTAAAACAATGAATAACATTTGCAGAATAGCAATAACCACTCCTTCTCCTCTGTTAGTTTTTAGTTCCTTTAGTACTTTTTCGTTCATTTCAGGTATCTGAAAACAAACAAAAGTAGTGATATAATGCGATACTATACAAATTATTCATTCAAAGAACGTTTCATCCACGCCTCAATGAACGCTTTATTCCTACACATATACTATGAGAAGGTATGTTTCCCGTATAATTAAAGCGAATAAATAAACCTTAACTTCATTAGATGCGGTCATTTGCGACCATTTTTGAAATTTTCGCGCATGCCAGCTTTACTCAATTTTCTCATCATGTCAAGTAATCTTCTTTCATCGTCAGTTTTCATTGATATATGCGATACTGTCGAAACGATTTGAAAACATGCAGGCTGTCATGCTTTTCAATACTCAACTACAGCAATTACATTTACTTCCCATACAATTTAATAATAGTACAAATGAGAAACTAGCAGAATACTCACCAAAGCTGATAAAACGATGTATAGGTACATCCCGGAGGCGACAGCGAAAATGGCATCACCATAGTCGTGGGCCGCTTTATCCAACAACACCCCCGCGGCGAATCCCAAATAACTAAGAATCGCCGGGATCATGTTCAACATGAGCGCCCGCCTTAAGCCAATACCCAAGTCGATTAAAATTGCAAGATCAGCTGCAAGTAGAGTATTTGCGTTGGGAACGATATGAAGATATGAATCGCTCGAATTCAAGGATTAATGAAACGAGAATAGGTGTGTGTGCTACCGCTAGTTTTCTATTTATTCTTTTACAAAGAGTTGCAATCGATATTTATATGACTACTCAATGATAAGTTGATTGCTAAATTCCTCCGAAACTTAAAAAATTTCCTTCACAAATGGATACAAAAGATGCAGTATTAAGAAGTGCAGTACGTGGACAGGGATTGGTGGGCGATATACCTCACTTTTCAGATGGCGTTACAACACCGTGGCCGGAACTTACACCCCACCAACCGTCTAAATACAGTAAACTATTTTTACACCCCACCGTGCTGATTTGATAACGCACAATTTGTGAACACAGTGGGGTGTAACAATAATTTACTGTATTTAGACGGTTGGTGGGGTGTAAGTTCCGGGCACCTTAAAACACACACACGCGCATGCAAAGGATACTGGAAAAATCAACGCGTGCGCGTGTGGCGTGTTATAACGCGATCCGGAAAGGGAGGCGTATCGTCCTCATACTGTAGTGTAGGGATCGTATAACAGCAATACCTACTGATTTCTTGTGGAAATTGCGTAGCTATTATAGAGGCGCTGACGCTAAGACCGCGGATCAAGCTGTTGCCAAAGGCCGCTCCCATTGTCAAACCATCCACGAAATTGATCACCAGGTTACCGAATAAAACCATATGGGCGCTATTTTCGTCTTCTGCTTTTTCAATAATCTTCTGATGTTTCGGTTCGATTCGCTTAAAGCACTACATTAATAATATCAGTCGTGACATTTGACTTTCTATGGTTCAGTATTAAATATTAAATTTTACAGAAAAAACTCACAAATAACCCCATTAAACAAGAAATTACAAATGATACTAATTTATTTTTAAAAGTGTCGAATTTACCAACACTTAACAAATATGCAAACACAAAAATGGCAGGAAAATGAACAAAATTTGTTATTTGTCGCTGCCAGCAGATGGCGCCCGTAGATTTTGGTCGTCGACACATTAATGAATTATTCTTTCAATGAGTCACACTTTAACACAAATAATGGACACAGCATAACATTTATATTAGCTTAAACGTTTACCCTATTCTGATCGCCTGAAACGCTCGTCATGCTGATAGTCTCCTCCACTGCAGTCGGCCTTCTTGACGATTTTCCTCGCAGTTGTCTTTCGCTAGCCAATTGCTCGATAATTTTACCAAGTGTCCCTGTACTTTGCTAAAGGTCGTAATATTATCTTAATGAGCTTTTGTAAGTTTCAAACGTTTCAAGAGAAAATATTATACTTCACAGTGTTAAGGGGCGTGCGCGCTGTTCGACGTGGGTTCAAAATCAAAAGTTGATGGTCTGTAGAGTAAGCAATTATATGCAAATTTTGAGACAGTAATCGACACAACAATACAATAGGTTCCCGTTTCCGCTGGTAAGAAACCATAAAGATGAGAACTGTTGATTCATTTGAGTATCTCATTTACTGAATAACTATAGCTGTGAAGCTGCAAAATTGTGGATCTCCATGCCTTCATTCTCTTTACGATTTTCGCCAACTTATAAATCGTTATGATTAAAATATGTGCGAAATTTTGATGACATGTTTGGAATTATAGATTTTCGGACACTTTGTTATTTTGACTTCGAAGCCGCTCTAATACAGTAGAGTTAAGAAAGAGATGGGAAGAAATAAGTTCAAAAGCATTGCCAGGATTCTATTTCATTTAAGTTCAGTCAGTGAAATGGAATAAAATTTGGCTAAGCCTCATACCATTAATATGAGGTGATAAACGGCTGAAACATGATATTCAGTCAAGTTTTCTCAGATTCCAGCGACTGAACTTTTGTGAAAGAGGGCTCAAGCTCTTCATTCTTTAACCAGTAAAATTAATCAATCAATAATTACCTCAGTCTTTCTATACTCGATATAAATTTTTAGAAGTTTGTCAGTGAGAAAGAGAAGATATATTCCTCCGGCAACCATACAGCTTTTAGCAGCAAAATCGTGCGAGCCCAGCTCCTTAAGATGAAATGTCTAAAAATATTTTGGTAGAACATAGATAATTAGTGCAGGACATAATCGATAGGTAATAACAGTTTTATCTGCGCACTATATGCCAAGCCGGAAAGAATAAAAAATGAGCATTCCGATAGTAGTGACAGCTACAAGATTTGACTCATGCCTAGCAAAAACACGAAAGGGGGGCGTGTGTTCCTTCTGATTCAAGCTGCGCCCAATTTCTTGTGATAAGCAGAGCGCAGGAAATATACATCATCACTCGTTGTAATGAGGTGCGCACAGTTTGCGACATGAAACTGTGATAAGAGATAAGAGACTCAAGTGTTTGCTTCATCAAGCGTAACTGCGTGAAAAAATTCTGAAAATTCTAATGAGGAAAGTGTGAGACTTTTATTCTAGGTAACTATGCCTAACCTCGCAAGTTATTAACAACGTTAGAATCTCACAAGATTAGTATTGCAGTTGCTAATATTACATAGTCATATGCTGCAGTTAGTGCCGTCAAAATCGACACGTGTTAGTTACAGAGATCAAGCTATTTACCATGGTCAGATTGGATTAAAAAAATTAGCATTGTTAAAAGCATTAACGTAAACTGAGTTTGCAGAAACAAAGCGAAAGCAGTTAAACTAAGTTAAGCTTTTGCAAAGTAATAATTTAGTTATTTTTGCGGTGGTAAGAAATTGAATTTGACTGGCGTGTTAGTACAATCTCTCGACCATAACTGCCAGTTGAGCATCACTCAAAATAAGATAAAACATGTCACCTCAGGAATCATGACGAATAAAACAGTGCCCGACAAGCAGCCGACTCCCAAGCCGCCGAGTACCGTCAGTAATCGACTATACGTCTTCTTACTCAGACACGGTAGAAATAAAAGACCGACCGATGAGGCGAACGCAGTGACGGTCACCATAAACATGCCGATACCCCAAACTGAAATGAATCTAAATGAATAATTTGTAAAGGGGTTTGATCAATTTTAAAGCTTAGCTCTTTGGACCAATCGTATTTAAACTTAAAGGAGTTGATGTTAACTATGGAAGATTTGAGGCATGAATTATTGATGAACGAAGAAGTTAGTACATGGCAACTCCTGGTTAACCACAAATTTGCTTCTGATTTTCTCATACTTCTTTCTACAGAATTTGCCATACACTAATATTTTTTGTGATGGATCAGACCATGAACTAGCAGGAATTTGATTACCGACGAAATTTCGGGTTTAAAAGTTAAAATATACTCGAGACAGATCAGTCACCGTCAGGAGCCATATTCGCTAACGTCAAGATTAGTAATCCATGATTACTCATTTGAAAGTTCATCAATACGGCCCTAGGATTATGGAGCGCGCTGTCTTCGATAAAAGAAATTTTCGGAAGTGCTGAAGAGCAATAGACAATAATGTATTCAGTACACTATTACACAGTTGATACATTCCGGACAATAAGAACGGCGTGGAATAAGAAAAAGATTAACTCTGCCAGAGCTCTGGTACATCTTCATGTTCATCATTTGCTTCAATAAACGCTTTAAGCACTCTCTGTGCGCTTGCCACGTCGTAGCACAGAAAAGTACTGTTCTCATGAATTTCTGAAGCTGCCGAATGAAGCATGTTTCCTGAAAGAAATCGCTACTATGAAAAGCAACTTATATTGTCCAGTTAACCAAAAGGTTCTCCATCAATTCGATTTACAAAAGCTCTTCGCTTTTATTAATCCTGCTAATATTGTTGGCAACAGTAAAATTGTTAAAGTTTCCGAAACAGCGATCACGGAAATAATGTATAGTACGTCGCTACTCAGCCAGTGAAGTTGGGGAAGCATTGTTAGCGCGACGAAGTGACTATTTCAAACCGCGGTCAGCCAGCGCGACGCGAGTCGCGTCTGTTTGCGATTGGGAACAGTTTGACGTTTGATATACAAACTTTATACGGAGGTGGTATCAGACAGACGGAACCCCTCACTCGTCTCCACTGACTCATGATTCTTAGACGATTGTATACTTTGATCGAGCTGCTTTTCCTGACTGTTTGCTGTGTAGGAGTGTTAAGTATACTGCGAACAATGAACACACAAATATGCTAAGATTGTGCGTGGTGTGTGATTGTATATTGACGTAGCTAATTTTTATTACATGATCAAGAGCATTTCTCTTACAAACCTGCCTGTCACTTAATATTACTGTTATAATTTTCGTCATAAATCTGGCTTTCAATTTGTTCTATTATAATCTTGTGCACGATTTTGCGAATGTACTGCCTATAATCACCTCAGTGGACCGAAACGTCAGAGGAAACTTTGATGTATGACTTACTGTTCGCAAAGATAAGGCATGGTGTTATTGGTCGGCACATACTCGCCTGTTATAGCAGATCTGTTGTGTACGTTAGTCGTTAGTTTTTCATTCTAAATCAAATGCGAAGCAGAGCTCTGTCTAGTGCTAACATTGTTTTAATGCGACCCACCGAATTCTGGTCACATTGTTACCTGATAGTTAAAATCCTGGTTTACTTTACTGTTCAAAATCATTGAACAAATCGCTCAAATAATATATCTATTACTTATTTACCACCGAAATGATATTCAATCACTTCTTCTTCTTCTTCTTCTTCTTCTTCTTCTGGGAGTTTGTAATGGGCCTCTCAATGAAGTAGTGAGTTAGTATGAAGGAATAAAAGTAGATTATATAGAGAAGAAAAGGGAATACGAACTTGTTCAGGGTTTCATGAAATTTATTCAGGGTTTAGATTTAGTGTTGCGAGCATCAGTTCAGTTTGGCTGTTCTGCTCGATTGGCTTTGAAATCTCCGTTATCATACAATGATTTTGCACCATATATTTACCAACCTGACGTGAGGTTGGCAAAATTCAGCTGCTTATACGCCAAGATATAAATATTTTACACTCCGAAGCCAAAGTTCTCAACTTTTTGTGTAATTTGAGACGCTTTGGAACATATGTCGTCAGCTTCTTCAGGATGCCTATTCATTTTGCTCAAAATTATGTTCTAAGGCGGCATTCACCAATGTCGAGATTGTCAATCCTAGGTTGGAACCTACTATAAACACATTCTATTTGCTGCTATGTTTCTACAGAGCCGTAATCTTGAGATCACAAAGGTTAGTTATCATGAAGTTTGCAAATAGGACGCTGAATACTGAAAGCATTAGATATCGCTAATAATATGGATTTGGTGATATACTAATGATAACTAGGGTTGTAAAGGAGACGAGACATTCCTCCGTCCTCGTTACAATCCTAATGATAACGCATTAGCGCGAACAGCTTTATGAGAAATTATTGACGTAATCGAGTTTTGCAGGAGATTTTTTTATTGTCTGAGTTGCGATGCCGGAAGGTGGTCCTGGTGCTCCGCTGACCGTGCTGCAGGTCCTGCTCATTGTGGTGTTGGTTGTATTTGGCTCTATTAATACCATCGCCGCAAAGTAAGTTCAAATTATATCATCTTTCCAGTACGAAGACG
>NIUQ01000757.1:0-41090 GCA_002796945.1 Plectus sambesii
GACGCTGTAGACGACTAAGAGGAAGTGTTGGAATCCATAAGATTTCTCGAAAAGAGATCATCATCTTCGTCATCGCTCACTTCCGTCGTCAACAGAGGTACCGTCTAAAGAATAATCGCTGTGAGATTGTAACGACAGCCGTCAAAATATGCATGCCTACCAAATCTTTCCTCTTGCGGTCAGACGGAAACAGTGATTGCTGCTGGTGCGCCGAACCGACACTATCTAATCCAAACTGCTCGCGAACACGTTGCTGGCCCCGGCGCAACGAATAGCGATGAGCAAGAAACATACAGAGAGCAAAAATCACAGCGAGTATGGAGGCGAGCACTGAAACGGTACTCCGTCAACGCCGATTATACATGAGCGACAAATAAGTAAATGACTGACTGGCAAAGTGATAAACGTTGTACTCTTCATGGCGACAAGACTGGGGTAGGAGACCAAACGCATTGGGAGCCAGCACCCTGCGCACATTGCTGCATGATCCATTGTTGGGACTTGGCTCGAGGCCAAGAAGCGCAACTATCAACAAGTAGACGTCCAATGTTCGAAAGTCGTCTTTGGCCAGCGTGTGGTTCTTGACGATGGAAGGCCCCATGGCCAAAAACGTGGGTCGCATTTCGACCACAGTGTTGTCGTAGCCGTGTCCACCAACTAAAGTTCCGCCCTCTGGCAGTAGCCGATAGCCCGGCTCGGCCACTACCAGCACGCTGCTCACGTAGACATTATGTCCATAGTGCCATCGATCGGGGATCTCTTCCTTCTGATATACTTTCACACCACCCTTTGCTTCATATGCACGCAAGTAATCGATCGTCGCCTTCTCATTGCCTGCAACGGATGACAAACAAATAACAAGCTGCAGCGCTTATTATACTACGAGGAGATATTGGGTGGCACTCAAACTGGCTGACTTGACCAGCCCGTTCAAGAGGCGGTACAAAATTCGGCAGATTATCAACTAATCGTATGGAACAAAGTATCGGGCCGGATTAATTTATTTCTAATCAGCGGAAGTGTACGCAGTCACCTCAAATTGAAACCACTTACCAGGCTTCGGATCAATCAGCCATTCGGTATAATCCTGACCGCGCACCCAAAACAGATCGTCGTTATGGGCGATCGAAATGTTCTTTGAGAGCGTCATCATGCCGTGATCGCTGACGAGTAGAACGTTGATAGAGTGGGGAATGACAGCGAGCAACCTTCCCAAACACTGATTCAACTGGATGAGTGTATCGTTCAACTGCTTGCTGTCTGGTCCATACCTACAAATAGTGATTTGAGTGGAGTATACTGCCGGTTACACTCACATGTGACCAGTAGCGTCAGGTTCATCAATGTACATCAGCGTCAGTTCAACTCCGCTCGCCATTTGTTCACTGAGCCACTTCACTCGTTCATCGCACTGTACATTTGGCCGGTAATCCACCGCCTTCGGAAGGGTGAAGTTGTCGATGGGCAAGTTGCACCCGATCCACATGTAGCAAGCCACGTCTTTCGCCGATCGCTGACGACCAAAGTTTACCCAGATGGGTGTGCCGTGGAAGTATTCCGCCCGTTGCTCCGTCGGGTCGGTCAAGTGCACCGTTCGGTTGAGCCGCCTATCGAAGATAAAGTTCTCTACTACGCCGTGCGTCTCTTCGTACAAGCCAGTCACTAGAGTGTAGTGATTAGGAAAGGTTTTCGTAGCGAACACGTTCCCCACGCCATCAGCCGCCCAAACGCCTCCAGCAGCAAGCTGCGCGAAATAGTTGTCGACGCCTTGAGAAGCCGCCAGCGTTTTGATACGACTTAGGTAGTCGAAGCGAAACCCATCCATCGATATCATCACCACGGGCGCTCGATGTCCGCCCTGTCCGCCGCCGCCGCCGCTTTCGTCGTGTCCCCCATGGCCCTGTACAAAGGGCAACGAGACGACGACTACGGCGGTCAGCGCTACCAAAAGCTGAACGCGCAACGCCAGTGCGCTTGTCATTGACACATTTCGATGAGTTGATTTCTTGTGTCCATAAAACGTTTATCGATTGGGTTGACAATCACTTGATAAAAAGGCGCACTAATGTTAGATTTGGATTGTGGCCGAACTGAATCGTCAATATTTTGTTGGCAGGACAACCTACCGTATATTCAGCACGCACATTCAATCATTCGCTGTAAGGCACGGAGCTGCTGAACGCGACAAGTTTTCCGAAATGCTTAAAACAAAGACCAGTTTATTCAATCGGGCTGTATTTAAAGGTTATCGTACAAGCAGGAATCGCACAGTATCACATCATAAAACCAATAAATTATGCCTTCGTCAGAAAACAGTCGCAATGAGAGATAGCACCGAGTATAACATACAGTGGAGACGTCAAATATCAAGCATGGACACTTTTTCGCCGCGGCAGTAAAGAAGGAGGTAAGTGGAGGCGGAGTAGCCGTTGAGCTCGTCGGCCAAGTCGACTTGGGTGACGCGATCGTCGTCGCATTTGATCCAAACACCCGACAGAGCTCGGCCCAAATCGACGGTTCCGTCGGACTTTCGTTCGGCATGCGGGATAAAAACTGGCGCTAAAAGCGAAAAGTTGCGCGGCATACACATAGCAAGTGCACAAATTGCGCTCCATTGGAATTTGACAGAATATGCATCTACAATGGCTAACGGAGGGCTGCTTATGACGATATTTTATTTAAGAATTATACCCGCCTAGCTTTAACGCGGTTTAACACGCAACTGTTTGATATTAAATTACGCTCAACGATTTGAAAACTGACCAGGCTTCTGATAAGAACTATCGTCAATCCTTTCAATGGGCAACTGCATCAACGAATAGTAATGTCCACATCCGAGCCGAGTGCCGCTATGGACGACAACGCCGAATAACTGATATCCTTCGCCTTCGAAAGCTCCATTTGCTCGTTCGTTGACAGACTGAAGCGGAATGCAGAAATGAGAAATGTTCGATCATAACACGAGATTTCACCAGCTTGCAGGAAGATTGAAATAGTTGCTCAAAGGGAATGAACGTCGGAGTGTCGTATCGGTCGCATATCTTCCTCGGTTGAGCGTCGAGGTCGTCGAAATCGGACCAAGCTGAAAAACGACAGTTCCTTCAAACTTTTAAAGCTTCAGATTTAAACTTCGATTTGGCATTGCGGTCCGGCGATGTACACAATTATCAGTATACTAATAATACATTTTTGTTAACTGGGTGTACCCTACTGCCACACGAAGCACAAGTCCTGCGTAATAAGAAAGAATAGGTGATCAAAGCCGTACTTGCGAAGCGTTTCAAATGGAACATGAGGACTGATGGCGGGTTGGCGATTACGGCCCTCTGTCGCGCCTCGCACAAGCAGCGGCACACATTGCAGCGATACTTGTCGTCGGCCGACAGCATACTCGGTCTTGACCATGTCTCCAACATCCACGGCCTTTCTTCGACCGTCGCGCTTTCGCTCTCCGAGTCTTCCGACACCGAGCCGTTACCCTCTTTCTCCAAAGATCTCGCCTTCCGCTTCATGCCTTTTCTTCGAAGAGGGATGCCTAAATATATTTAAACGGTGGTTAATGAAAAGTTACCTGTGATAATGATTAAAAATGCACTGTCGTCCACGTGTGTGAATCGAACCAGTCGTGTGAATGAATTCTTTAAGTTTGGCGCAAAAAATCAAGAATTTGCAAGATCCGCACAAAAAATATTACGGTATATTCATACGTGCAGTCTTAGAAATTATAGATTTAGCCTCCACACTCGAGCATTTCTTCACATGCCCGACTACGTTGTGGACAATGGCACTTTTTCGACTGCATATTAGCAGTGACAACGAGTTGCAGCAATAAAATATCGAGATCAAGCAGAACCAAATGGTACAATAAGACTAAAGAAAATAAAGTAACGTACTAAGACTAGTGAAAGGCTCATGACGAATGGGCGAAGTTTGTTCGCAAAAACAGCACTGGATGGTAACAGCGGCCCGACCGTCGAACAAGGGCTCGGGGATTTCGTGGCGTTCGTCATCGAGCACGGCTGCAACGACCCTGTGCGTCGTGTCGATCGCGTCGAGAATCGTCGACAGCGCTTCCTGCGCATCGTGTTGGTCATAACCGTCGAAAACGCAGTTCACCTACAACAACACTTTGTTCACCGCTACATTCTCCTCCACATCGCAACAAGTCTTCACCGCTATGAGAGTCTCGCGCAAGTCCGAAGGGTCGAGAACGATCGTACTGTCTTCCGTTTCCACACAGAATTCATAATTGACGGCGTCCGCGAATAAACGAAACAACGCTCTAACAAGGAGCAGTTTGGCTGCATCATCCTGTATGAGGAGGCGAATTAGTTGTGAATGTCGGACATGGAAGAGAGAAATGAGCGACAAACATTTGAAAGCGAAGGGGCGCCTCGCATCATTTCCACGATCAGTCGATCATATTGCTCCAGTCGAAGGAAGAAGCCCGGAGTTAATCGCAGCGCTTGCAGCACCGCATTCATGAAACACGTGTTGCCCAAGTTCTGAAACCGTGTCATGTCGCATGCGAATTTTTCGCATGTAACGCACCTCCATTCCCACAGACTGTCCCATCAGGTTGAAATCAGTTGTCATCAAGGCGCGCTCTGCAATTATTCGATCATGGGCGATGCAAACAAGCGCTTAAATATTCCACAGATTTCACAGTACTTAAAGTACTTGCGTATTTTAAGTCATAAACAAAGGATATCTTTAAAATAGTGTTTAATACAACTTCATTAAGTATGCGATTTGAAACGCGTTCAATTAACTCGGCACATTCATGCAACCAGTCCATTTGTCCATTTTACAAGACGCCCATACGCTTAACAGCGCAGAACATCTGCATTTACCTTGGTCATCTTCCATTATGGGCTGATAATATGCAGCATTCTCTCTGTCGCCGCCCATTTCATTGTCGCTGTAATCTCCATCATAAATTGCCTCCATTTCTCTGCAGCAGCATCAACAGGTAAAAAGGATTCAACAAATTCTTCGCAGAGCAACAAACGATCGGTTGGTGAAACAACGGTTCGTTTTGACGATCCCGCTCTTTAGGGCAGCATACGGTATTCTGGTGGTTCAACTGTGAAATGCTACGAGGAAGGGAACCTAAAGCTCAAATGTATTTCGTTAACAAATCGTCGCTTAACATGCTGTTGTCCAAGTAAATGACACGTTTTATGAAAAAAATGTGGAAAGAATGATGATCGATGCTAGCTATGCGATTTGCTCCTGTTAAAAAGGTCTTAAAATTAACCTAATCCACTCACAATTGTTTGAATCAGGTTGGGAACTGAATACCGTTGTGTGCATCGAAATAAATCGTCGCCGTCGGTCAGCGTGTTTGTGAGACTGAATAACCGAAAAGAGAGCTCAATTAGTTGTCATTGTTTGTATATCAGCAATTCTTTCTCTGAAATCGAGCTGAAATGGTCTGCGAAACGTGTAAGTTTCAAGTTTCATTTCATTCCAAGGCGGATAAAATGAGCTCTAGATGGAGGAGCAACCCTGTGCGATTGTTCACGAGTGTTTTGATAGTGGTTATCACCGATTTTTCATCGCATCTATAAAAGAATCGATCCCAGAATCGGCCCTACTATACTTTCACGCTGTCAGCACGTTGCGAGCTTTGATCTCAGGACTGTTTATGCTGAAGCTTTGCCAATATCTGCAAGCCAAATAATAACCTCTCCATGAGACCTTTCGGAGTGAATGACTTGCTGTCTAAAATATAACGAACAGCAACTAATGAAGGCGACGAAGATAATAAATGACAGGACGCGATTAAAGTATGCCTACTAATTTAGTTGCTGATTCTTTGGCTCGAACGCCGCTTAAAGGACAACTTCATTCCAAAAATAGTTGTTGATATATTTGTCGAACAAGGAGGCTAATGATTGCTGAACTTTAGGTTTTTAGTTTCCGCTGTCTAATGTCATTTTTGATCATCTAAAGGACGCTGAAGTGCAAAGTATAGCTAGAGAAAGTTCTTTACTTTGGTGGTAGTTTTCGCAGCTGAATAAACTTCTAAAGTTATCCATTTTTTGTGCAATTCCATTTCCCAGACCAAAAATCTTCATTAATAATCAATTTGGAGATTTTGCCAAACATACTTTCTATACATTCTGCGTTCAAATGCATTCCACAAATCTCGCTGCGGTATAATCTACTCTCAATATACACAATCAATTAAGTCATTTGAGTTTTTCACACGAATATCTACTTAATAGAATTAGATGAGTATGCGTAGCAATTTCAAAAACACTCGAAACCGACAGTCAAAATCAATGCACGTTAGTTCCCTCGTTCATGCTTTGCATCGAGGCGACTAGGGTTCAAAAGTTCCGTGAAGGAGCTATAACTGGGAGCGCAGAAACGCTGAACGTCTTTCAGTTGACGTAATATCAAACAATAGCTTTCGACCAAATGCCTTTTAAGGATAATTACTAAGGGGGTAACGATAAAAATAAAGAGTAATGGTAGGAGAAGCCGATCTGCGACGACTAATGAGGTGTTTGCAATAGTGCGCATGAGCCATTTTGCGCCCAGTGCTGTACCATTTGTCTGATTACTATGACGTCTGGCAATAATTTAGGTGAAAAGAAGCTGGGGAAACTCGCTACAATTGACCCATTCCGAACGAAGGCACAGAACGCATCTACCAGCGGGGCAGGGGGCAAGCAGCGTGTCGGTGCCGAGAATAAGCTGCTGACCACAAAAAAGGATCGGTGCGTTTCGTCTGCGCCACTTCCTCGTCGCTCATGTCGAACAAACTGCGTCGGTTACAGATTCCAGCCGTACAAGGACCAGAAATTTGAAAAGTGTCGCATTTGCAAGCGCCTCGTGCACCAAGTCGGCTCTCACTACTGTCAGGCGTGCGCTTACCAGAAAGGCATCTGCGCCATGTGCGGCAAGAAGATGCTCGATGTACGCAAGTACAAGCAGTCTGGCGAATAACGTCATTTGCACGCCACGCTGCGTCTTGTTGCTGTTGCACCTGTTGTCATGTACATAAAGGAGCGGTGTAAAAAGAGCCATTGACGTACGTGTAATTGCTTACGCAAGTTCATTTGCAACACACCTATTAGAACATGCGCAATTGCGACGATTAGTTGGCCTTGGCGTGTGGCACGCACGCGACAAAAGAAGCCGCAAGGATTGACGAGTGCTGTTTTGGGACGTTCGAACGCTTACTGCGCAAATAGAGCGGCGGTTGGCGAGACGGGCAGCCGCGCAAGAGCCGCTCGCCGACTCACATGTACCTAACAAGTCCTTTTGATGGTAAAGGTTGACCATGGGGCGCTGCTTCAAGGAAAGGTCACGGGTGGGCGATTTCCGACTACCATTAGACTGTCGCTTGACGCAGTGCTTCTCTGACTCGTCACGCTAATTGCTGTCTTCTCCTTATCACCGCAACCTACATAAGTCGAGTAGATTAACCCTTTGAGCGAAACGCATACTTAGTGTCATCGCTCGATAAGGTCAGCTCCGGTTCTCTGTCCCGTCAGTCTCGTTAGTGACCGCGATCAGTGCAGGATGACTTCGTCTTCGGTGTTTTTCACTCTAAATGTCTCTCTATATTTTCAGCTGTTCAACGCATTCCCCTCGTGTCGTTCCCCCTGACAAGCCCACCACACTTCGCTTTCACGCAACGCTTTCACGTCTACTTTCAAATAAGTATGTCAACA
This sequence comes from Plectus sambesii, assembly GCA_002796945.1. Lineage (NCBI taxonomy): Eukaryota > Metazoa > Nematoda > Chromadorea > Plectida > Plectidae > Plectus > Plectus sambesii. The sequence continues at coordinate 7,692 of NIUQ01000757.1, forward strand.
ATTTCTTTGCTTTACCGGGTTGATGTAAATTTTTTTGGTCCCGAGGTGCACATTGCACTGCCACATGGTTTTGTCGAAGAGTACTTCATCTCTTTGCAATCAGGAACTATTTCGAAAAACTGTTTGAATAACAACTGCTGCAACAGCAAATGTAAAAAATGCGATCATTGGTCAGCTGTACATTGCGCGGGGAAATTTGTTCATGCGTACATCACAACTGACCAATGGCTATTGCAAGCAGTTGTTTTTTATCTGAACGGAATTATGAAATAGGTCCAACTGGTCGGGTGAGCAGTAGCGTGTTGCTGCCTCGGCTTTGCAAAGAGTATTTGCACTTGTCTCAAAGTACACTTCCCACATATTTCATATGCTTTATGTGATAACGCAGATACTAAGTAAACCAATATAATGCCCCCTCATATGACGCCACCGACTGGTGTTGTTAAAAGATGCTGCAAACATTGTTGATTTCACTCTTTCTTACCATTAGGACATCAAAGATCGAGCGGCAAGAGCGATTGAGAAATGAGCGCAGTCATGTTCTGGGCGATAACAATCGGACTGTTCGCCTTGTTCTTCGCGGGCATCAGTGCCAAGTCGTTTCAAAAGAAGCTCAACGACGGTTCGTCCAACGCACGAGAGTACACGTCACTCATTCATTGCTTCAGATTATTATCCGGAATCGATTTGCGATACGCCCGAATCGCCGACTACCGAGGCAGCAATTACCAATGACGCTGCTCCATCTGAAATTGAGATCGCATGTGTCGATATCGTGGCTGAATATGTTATGTACATCCAATCGGTACGTCAGTTTTTATTTCACATTTTACTTCAGGAACACGTATTTTTATTGCAGCAGCTTTGTCTGCGGAGCGTGCCTCTTGCGGAACGAGCAAAGAACATGCTGAAAAGGACTCGACGTGTCTCGAAAGAGGGGATCGGGGAGTGTTTGGCGCAGCTGTTGCCATTGGATTAGGCAGTGGGTAAGAGACGGAAAGCGGTTGTAGATCCAGCTGGCTACAGATCTCTTGTGCTCAAACCAAACGTCGCATTTTGCGTCGGCGTGCCTTGCGATACGTCCGTCATTGGTTCGTCTTGCGCGCTGTCTGTATCGTGTACTTTGCAAGCTTATGTACATAAATTCCTCACATACCATAATACTATTCACTAAGTCAAGGTCAAAGTCACAGTAAAAAAATATTCATTTCCAAAATCAACGAGCATTCAGCAGTTGGAGATTTGCGATGAACGAATGTTGAAAGGGAGGCGATCGTTAGCAGCTATAGGTGCTGAGCGACCGTGATAAAGCCTGACGCATAGTTCGGTCGCGCATAGTGATTCTCATAGCAAAGAATACTTGGCGCAACTTGAGAATAGTGAAACACAGAAGAGAAACACCGATGCCGCCAAGCCAAAAGAAGAAGCCAGTCGACAATTGCCTCAGATTGATTGCCTGGACAGTGCCGTGTGTGGTCTGCCTGCGCGGATCGTTCATACGGTATCTGCTGCCGAGGAAGCCTCCCATATGGGCTTGTGTAAACACTCGCAGAAGCCGTGAATTGATCTCTTGCAGAGTCGAGTCGTTGAATCCTCGTCGAAACGCAAAGCTGAATTAACGCCATATGCTTACTAACTCGTGGTCGCCCAGGGCATCAACGAACCTCAAAGGTGACAACCGCGACACTTTGACATTATCCACGCGCATTCTGCAAGAGTTATATATCCATTAGAACTCTGTCATACTAATATCGTCGCTTACTCAGACAGGAAGCACTTGCGTTTGTCGGGGTTGGCGCTGAAGAGCGAATCAATCGGCCCGTAATACACAGCTCGGTCGCTTCGACACAAAAGATCGGCGATTATCGCCTGATTCGGCTCGATTAGCAGGTCGAACACAGATGCCGCGTCCACATCTTCGCCCGTCTCGCTTTGCACAATGGTTTGAAGTACTGGCTGCGGCAATTGAGCGATGTTTTCTATCACCTGTGATCAAGTTCCTTGAGCAGTCATCAATAGGGTAGTGTAGGATTCGGGAAGCCCCTAATTTTCAATCCCCAAGTCTAACCCGAATAATAGATTCTGACAATACTTCCTGGCTGAATCATACTCTCCTTTAGGCATAGAGCACGGGCGTCAATTGAAATAGATCAACGGGTGCAATTTTAACATGCTGCGTCAATGCTGTTAATTACCAGTTGATATTGTCGCGTTCTCAGCTTTTCGACTATGTTCCTCATGGGTACCTGCTTGACTTCACTGACGCTGGTCTGTGCTAGCGCTTGACTTTTGAAGCCGCTGTAAAAAAGTTGATCGGCTGAAAAGATGTTAGGAAAGAATCAAGAGTAGCTAACCTGTTGTAAACGGCGATCAGTATAGTATACCCTAAGATGACAAAGGGCGTATGGACACCAGGAATCGACCGGTGTTGCATCAAGGATGAAGAAACGGCGCGCCAGAAGCCTGCCTTGAAGTTGCCCATTTGCACGGAGCTGATCACACCGACCACGACGGTGATCGCGAACAACATGACAAACACCCACTGCGCGAACACTTGCACTTGGAGGGAGAGTTCGCTCTCGTCGACGACCTCCTGTCCAATCGCGAAACCGAAACGCAACTGACTGAATGGATAGGCGAAGGTAAAGTCGCTGAAGCGCTCTTCGTCCACGACCATGTTGGAGAGAGTGGCGTCGATCTCGCCGCGCTGCAACATGCCCAGAAGGCCGTTCCAGCGGCCGCGTTCGTTCCGATAGCCGTACGCTGACGACCGTCGCAGTTGAACATCTCTGTAGCCGAGCAGAGGAATCAGAGAGCGCCAGATCTCTACGCACATCCCCGGATGACTGCACGTCGACCACTTGCGAGCGTCGACGCCGCAGTTGCTCAGCCATGGCTTATTCGCCTGCACATAGCCGAGCACGAGCACATTCTTGTTAGTTCGGTTCATTCCTTCATTTTTGACAATTTCTTCGCATATCCGCTAATAACCAACGATCGCCAAGACACCGGCCAGTCATTTCTTTGACTAAACTGGAAAACACTCACACACTCCCACCGCCAATGCCAATATCAACGCAACGAAGCGCTTTCATGCGAAAGCGACGCGAATCATTCTATCCGCGCGACTGCATTACCGCAAATACCACTTCTCAAATACAATTCATCGGATATTGTTTCTTAAGAGTAACGCAATCAAAATCGGACACCAGTTTCTTCGAAAAATTGTTGCCTTGTGATTAATAATAGCGGTAGAAATGTGGGCTAAGAGGTGTGCACTATTCCACAGAGTGATCGCCGTCAATTCTTCGACTACAATCAACACGCGTGTGACAGCGCCGCTTTCAAGTGTACAGTAATTTCAGACCGTCGAGTGGCGCTATGACGTGTTCGGCAATTTCGCACTATACCGTCTTGCTTTATTAATGAAATCTCCGTAAACTATGACAACGTCGCTCAGCGTCGGTGGTGAGAGAAAGGCCGGCCATTCACCACCAACGCGGCACATTTGTCTGTCTATTTCAAAATCTACCCAAATAAAAGCATCATTTACATTTTCAGTGAACACTGAATTAAAGCTCTCAAGCAGTATGTACAAAACTTAATTGGAAAGATAAGCTAATCACTTTTCTTCACTTTCCTTCAACTAGAGAAAGCATCTTGGCAAAAAGACGAGCGGAGAGATATGTAAGGAGCGAATGTGTGTGTGTGTACAGTATGAAATGGAGGCGTTGTTCACTGCCAAACGGCGGCATAATTGCCTTGAATGGAAGCGGCGATGGGCCCGCCGGCGGCGAATAGCCGCATGCCGCTGCTGTCGTAGCTGTGAGTGTAGACGGCTGTGGGACAATCGCTACTCGTCAACATTTCTTCGAGAATTTCGTCATCCTGCTGAAAAAGAAAGACTGCTTGAGCGGTAAGTGAGCGTTACTGGGGTTAAGATGTAAAGATTTCGAGTCCGGAATTGAATTCCTTTCGCTGAGGAAGTGGGCTCCACTTGATTCCAATCGCAATTTCAGAATCGTTCATTGTGAAACGAAATCGCAATTATGTTAAAAAGCATCGTCCTTTCAAGAACTGGAATTGTATTGCAAGCAACTGTTATAGTCAAATTTTCGATTAGTAATATGAAATCTTGAACTGAATAAGGCAAATTGATTACAAAGTCTTCTTTCTATTAATTAACGCATGTAAAAAACCAAGAAACGACTATCATTCTTGGTGAAAAACGATGTTCAAGCACTGAAAAAGCGAGCTCATCTTTGCCAACTACGGTGCCTGGCCCGATTTTTTTGTTACTGATCGCAAAATGTTGACTATGTTTGCAGAGCCTAAATCGGAGGAATAACTTTTATGAGAATCGTAATTTCACAGCTATCTACAAAGAGTAAAGAGCACGTACCAGCCATCCACCACCAACGCGCAGTGTAACGTTTTGCCGGCAAGAATGACCCGAACATTCGAGAAAGCGCGACATGCGGATGTCGAAGAAGAGCAACTCGCCGCCGCCGGTACCCATCGTTATCACCGGGCCGCGCCAGCTGATCGAGCGCACCCCACTTGGAGCCAAACCTAAATTTCACCTTTATTTTCTATCCTTTCAGCAATTTTCCTCAAATGAAGGCACTGCTCTTATGCTTATAGGGTTCTTCATCATATTTCGTCACCTTTGTATTCAGTCTCATGACTTTTGCATTCAATGATAAGGATATTTTGACAAATAAAAATGCAAGAGTGACGAAATTGAATGCAAAGTTGACGAATATTGATGAAAGATCTTGTTTCTTTCGACCTTCGCTTCCTTACTGATGAAACTAGCGCGTTCTACATAATATATGGGTCAAATGAGAGAGCGGACTAGTTTTTGGAAAACGCGCATCATTACACAAAGCGACAACAGCTGGACAAAAAGATATATCGCTACCCACGGTCTCATCAGTCATTGAGCGCGCCTACGGCGTTTCTCGAAAATAATCCTCCCCCGGTGTTTTTTTGAGAACTGCTGACATTTTTTACGGATCATGCCAAAGCCAACGCAATATCCAAATTTAAGATTGCATGTAATTCAGAAAAATGTTCGCTCATCATTACTTTTTCACAAAAGAAATTATTAGCAGCGATGAAATGAGCGTAACAGGAAGGTGGTTATTTCGAGAAAGAGAGTTCACAAACCAGGATAGTGAGCGGCGATGTCTCTGAGCGGATCGGGGAGTCGGACATCGACGACGGGCCGCAGAGAGTCCGATTCAAAGACGGTGAAGTGCGCCCGAGAGCCCAACGCCAGGCAGCGCTCATCCGAGCTGTGACACATGCATACAGTCTCCGAAAACTCGCTCGAGTCGAGCACTTTTGTCTTGCCCTTCTGCAACAAGCACTCATTTAACGCCGCGCATTCAGATGGGCACCAAGGAAATCGTCCAAATATCCCAGACTCACCACCTTTACATGCTTAGGCTAAGCGAGTTCGCTCAGCTAACCTCCCACCAAAGCATCAAACAAGTGCTCAGCCTGCCATACTCAGCCAACAGCAAAAAATAAACATACCTTTTGGAACGTGGCCGAATCGATGACGCACATGTGGGAGCTGAGCGAGGCGCAGGTGATGGCGCGACTTTGCTGGCTAAAGACCAAAGTGCGCACGCGGTCGAATTGATGGCCGAGTCGGCGCGTGGTGATAGGTCGAGTGGTGGGATAGTTCCAGCTGTGATGAGGGCCATAAACATTCCAGGATGTATGAGCGGACTTGGCCATGCGGACCCACGGCACGTGCGAGCACGGCTTCGCGTCGTCCGTCTGCTCTTCGAAGCGCCACAGCGCTATCGACCCGTCCCGGCTGCCCGACACTGCGAACTCGTCGTCTGCAATTCAACGCATTTTCAATGATTTTTTAATTTCATGTCATTTATCATACATCTTCATATTCTAATTACGCAATATTGCAATCGCTCCCTTCACATTAGCCGCTTCTCGTACTACTCTCGTCTCTTATCAATAACCAAAAACGAAGTTTGATCAGCTGAATTTTGGTCGCGTACATAAAAAACCACCTTGCGCAATACTGCGTCCCGATTCGCCACCTTCGCGCGCGATTTCGTCACCGTCGCATTCAATTCGAACGCAACGCTGACGTAATAAGAGCAAAGCTGAACGCGAAAGTAACATAGTACAAAGATAACGAATTACGGTACAAGACCGTGTATGAAAGCAGATGTGGTAACACCAAAAGTGAACATGATAAAGAAATTGCAGTAGCGAGATGAATGAAATGAATATTGAGAAAAATACTGAATTAAAACTCTTAGATCAGTAAAAGTTGACTAACCCAGCCACTGCAAGTCGAACATCCAATCGGAATGACCAGTTTCGCCGATAGTGACCGGTTGCAAGTCGGGCAGCGAGTAGACGGCGACATCAGATGGACATTCGCCACCGGTGGCCATTCGAGTACCAGATGGGTTAATACGGATGGCATGAATACCGCTGTGTCCGCCCGCTTCCTGCGCGTTCCACAACGTGCCGGCGCTCGACTTCAAGTTCGCAATCTGCTCCACCATGAGATTGCTAGTGTTTGAATTGGCCGACGAAGCGCCGGTCAACAAACGACCGCTTCTGTCGCGCTTTCTCGATGATGTGGCTTCCGCAGCGTCATCCAATTGCGAGCTGATACGAGCCACTACTATCCGGTTACATTTCGTGCCCAACACGATGCGATGCTGGTCGAGCCACTGCGATGCGAACACCTTGTTCACCCCGCTCAACTCCAACTTCCGCTCATGAAGCAGCGACGGCAGTCGACTGCTCACCGACTCTCTCAAAGCGTCATCGCAAGAGATTACTGGATCCGCGCTGAAATATTAATATATCAGTATTGGAATCGCACAATTGAAAAATACTAAATTTCATGCTTCAATAAAAATTCAGCAGCGTCAATAGATTTCGGAAAGAGAAAAGAAGGATATTTCATCTTACCTGAATTTTCCGGCTTTATCGTAGACGCAACAAGTGCGCAGAACGGGGCAGTTTCTTTTTGACCACCAGTTGGACTCCTGGGTTTTTACGGAAACGCCAGCGAGGCCGCGTTCTCGCAAGGACCACAGTTCCTGCACGTTCATTCTCGCCTCTCAGTGTTTATTTCACCATTGAACAGAAGTTTTTCTATTTTTATTACTGCATGATGGATTGGTGCTTCCGTGAGTGAACGGAAGGCTTGACTTGGAGCGGGATTGGAGCGAACAGTTGCTGAGAGCAGAACCGATCACGTTGCATGCTGCACGCGGTACGACATAAAAACGAAATTCTACACTTTAAAATTTGCACACTTTTGCGTACCGTCACTTTACGCAACAAATAATTTTTAACTGAAAAGTGACAAAATAATGCCTTTATCGCTTCATTAACCAATCTTTATGCAAAACATATCTAAAAATGCGGTGAAATATTGAAACGTCATTGAAATGATCAAGTAACGCAAAATATACAAATAATAGAAGCTATGTAAAGTGTGTGGAGGCGTAAGTGCCAATCCTGTGTGCTCTCCCTCACGCGAGCGCGAACCGGTGTGCCGCTCGTGCAGGCGGTGAGATGGCGATGGGGCGAGCGACAGTTGAAACGGCGGCGGCGGAGGGCGGAGGTTCCCGCAGGCAATTTGTGTGTAATGGCTGGTGGCTGGTGGAATTTCTTTCATCCTGCGTGACTATCCTATCGTTTAGGCGCCTTTCGATGGCACGTAACAAGAACGCACGTACCCATACGCCCGTGTCGATCGCTGTAGGATTGATAGGTCATTATTATGGGGGCATAGTTCAGTCGCGCGGTTTCATTCCTTCTTTTCTCTCGCTTGAGCGCGGTTCCTCTGCTTCGGACCTCCCATTTAAATTTGCTTTTCGAAATGCTTAAGTTTTTCAGTGTTGCACGTGCGTTTCATGTGCTATATGACATTATTTCATATTCAATTGTGATTGTTCGGCTAACTGCAACTAATAGGATACTCACGCCACAATTCACGTGCTTTACAATTGTTTACGCGAGTAATGCAGGTTAGTAGAGGCCCAAAGGTGTTGACATGCACGCGACTAATGCGACTTGACATCACTTTGCCGCTCGCTTGCGGAAGTATATATTAAACGTTTCTGCCGCTGTTGTTTTAGTTGTAAGTGTGAAAGCGTTTTAAGAAATTCATGGGTCTCGCTTATTTTAGCCTACATTTGCGCTTTAGGCTTAGGCTCGAAATAGCGTTCCGATTATGAGTTTTGGACCGAGCAATAAATTTCTATGATCACTCGCGACGCAATTTGAAGACATAAATTGAATTCACCTGCCAGGCTATTTGATTGTGATCGAGCGCCATTCTTCGATTAATATTAAATAACCGCAAAGGTAGGAAATCGTCGCACATGTAGTGCTGATCGCCCGAGCAACGTAATCTGTCTGACGCATTAAAATGATGAATTCGACTTTGGTCTCTCATTCATTGATTGGTTTTTTGCGATAGATAGGTGTTGTATTACAAGTAGTGCGATGGCTGTGGGGTGGTCGGTGCGGCGGGCGTTAGTTGTGACGTGGGGGGCAGTTGTGAGTGAGACGCATGTGTCAAGTGTTTACAAATGTCATCAAAAGTGCGGCTCGCAGCGGAATGTATATTTTAGTAATCCTTTCCGACGTGTTGTCAGCTGGCGGCGACAATCGTACGCGCCGCAACGACGCTGTAGTCGTGGCGTCCCCATCGCCGTCTTTGTGAATTTCCGACGTGACTTGCGCCATCGTCGAATAGGCTTGGTCGAATAGCTTTCGTCGGATAGCCTTGGTCGAATTTTTGCGTCAGCGCGACCAGGGATTAGCGACCGCGAATTATTTTGTGTGGCGCTTTCGGTCGTTTGCGGCGCTTGCGAACGGAGGCCGACGAGCTGCGCCGCCGATCGGGGAATAAGGCGAGCCGGACGCTGGAGACTCCGAGTCGCTTTCGTTGAGCGTGCAGATTGATTTGGCGGTCGGCGCCACTGTATTCGCTTAGCGCGCCTTCGGCCGTCGTCGGCGAGTCCATTTACGCGCTCTGGCTGGATGAACCGGCGCTCATTAGCTTTTGTTTCGACGCCGCGCCGCGCCCTCGTCGCTAATTGACTGCGCCGGTGGTTGTTCGACTCTGTACTCAGTACATTGTGGTCTGTTCCAGTAAGTCGGCTGCATCAGCTGCGACTTCCGCCATGGCTCACAGCGAGGGCGACCTGCAGACGCAGTTGGAAGACGTCGAGAATTATGAGGGCGTCATCGCCGCCTTACACGCCGCCGACGCGCAGGAAATGGCCGATGCCGAGAGTNGGGCGACCTGCAGACGCAGTTGGAAGACGTCGAGAATTATGAGGGCGTCATCGCCGCCTTACACGCCGCCGACGCGCAGGAAATGGCCGATGCCAAGGCCGAGGCCGAGTCGAGCGGGCTGGCCACCCTCGTCGCCAACTCCATGCCCGAGGATGACCCGAATGGAAATGTGAATGCGACGATGGGCGAAGCGCGCCCGCGCTGGGGACCGCAACACGCCGGCGCTCAGAAGCTCGCCAGCATGTATAGCCGCGGTGAGCCCTATTTGAACCCTTTGAACTGATCTCCGACATATTTTACCCTATCTAATTTTGCAGAAAAACGCCTGCAGGAAATTTTTTCCATTGTTTTAACCTCAACTCTGTTCGTCGTCGACTTTGCGTTCCTTTTCTACCGTATTCACATGGCGAGTTGGAAGGCTATTCTGATGGCAGCTAGTGAGTGGCGCACGTGGGATCAATCGAACCGCAATGCAATGTATTCTATTTTGCAGTCCTGGGAATCTTAGCGGCCGATTTCCTGAGCGGATTGGTGCATTGGGGCGCTGACACGTGGGGAACTGTGGAAACGTTCGTTGGACGAGTGAGTTTTTCGATCGTTTTTTCATTGCTCATTCATTCGCATTGCTGCCCGCGGTCGATTAATAAGAAATGATTCATTGATCGACGGCCCGCTAATCTAATCCGTCCGCTCACTTCTCCCCTGACGTTCGTTTCGTCTGCAGAATTTTATTCGTCCATTCCGCGAGCACCACGTCGACCCGACGGCCATCACGCGACACGACTTCATCGAAGTCAATGGCGACAACTTCATGTTGTGCTTCTGGAAATTCGCGCACATCGCGTGGCAGCACGCGACGTTGTCGACGGAAGACTTGACGAGTGTCTACGCCTACCACTGGTTCTGGATGCTGTTGGGTCTGTACGTTGCGTTCACAAATCAGGTGCGTGTGTTGGCCTTTAGTCAACATTTCTTAGTCAGCAATAGGGAACCGCAGGGAATACCATAGCACCCTTAGTGTGAAAAACTAAACTAAGCACACGTTCGCTGCGGCGTCATCGCAACTAGCCTTTATCCCTAGGGGACCAACACTTCATTTCCTTGTTGCTCACTAAGAAATTGCGACTTTAATTGACAATTGAAAAGGGAAGAGTGTCAATATGATGGATGATTTAGATCCATCAATGGTCGCATACTTACTTCGGCCTGTCTGAGTGGATCAAGCTGCTGCAGCGTTGGCGTCTCGTTCTTCCTCGGCAGCACCACAAAGTGCATCATGTAAGTGAACGGTATCTCCCCCCCCCCCGCCCAACGTCCCATCCATCCAATGAAGCGTTAATCATATATTATCTCACTATCAAGCTATCATATGACATCCATAATTTTTTTTCTCATAATTCCTCAACAAAAACTTGATGATATCATAGATCAATAAGATCACATCATCAATTGACAGTAATATAATATAATGTCATTTTCAACGAATGATATGATTAATCATTGTCATTGCACCCATCTTCTGATCGTATGTTGACGATAATCATCAATGTGCTTTAGGTGGCGCCGCACGCCATCTGCTACTGTATCACGACGGGCTGGCTGAATCGTCCATTGGACGCGATTCAATTCTGGCGGGGCGCCGAGTGGCTGGTGACCAAGACGACCGGCTGGCTGCCGCGTCAGGATGACATGAAATGGGCGTTCAAGACCAAGTAGTCGCATTATGACCGTCTTCGATTTCGCCACGCCGACCGGCGTTCTTTCATGCGCGTTCATTACTACTGCATTACTGCATTTGAACTCGCATTGTTTGTTCTACTTACAGTAGTAGGTACCGATTTTTGACAGACCAGCGCCCAATTCGAGTGCATCAATTTACGTGCGGTGCGTTTTGGCGAATGTAAATGTGCTACGTCTGGAACGCTGTGTCTTTTTCTGCGACTTGATGAGAGAGAGTTAGATGATATTTTTGAGAGAGAGTTGGAAGTAGCGAAAAAAGCAGAGGGAGAGGTTCTTTGAGCTGCTGTTCACTTGATAGACTGATGCCGATTCAGCTTGCCTTGCGTCTTCATCGCGTCTAAACTTTGCGTGCCCTTCGATTCTCGTAGTCCAAGTAACCAATTGACTACCGGTATGTTATCGCGTCGTGGCTCCGTCCTGTTCGTGTCTTCTACGATTGGCTTTTATTGACTTCTACGATTGCTGCTGCTACTCTGCGTACAATTATTATTCTAATCCGTTCCTTCATTCTAGTGGTCGTTTGTTGTGGATTTTTGTTACGCCTCGTAGACTCGTGTCTTGTAGACAGTGTGTCAAATACTCAGTGTGTCGCGCGGCCATGTATTTGCATTTTAGCCATCATCTATTGTTTGCAGCTGCCAGTATGGTTTTTTGATTTCGTCAGCGTGCGTCAGTACCTTAGATATAGAATGTAGTTGGCGAGCGATTAAGCGCAGCTGCGCTTTCCAAAATGTTGGGTGCTGTTTGAAGTGCGATAATCCGTCCAAATTCAGCTTGTTATCGGTCGAGAGTATTGCAAACAACTTTTATTGTTAGAGAGAAAAAATAACTTGGAGACAAACTGATCGTTTGAGCGATGATATAAATGCTATCGAGGTTAAATATTTCTTTCTCGCTAGCATACGACGACCATATAACGCGATAGAGCAAAGTGAACGAATGCGTTCGGAGTGTGCACCTCGAATGACGAAAAATATACGCAATTATATTATGACGAAACTAATCACGATTAGTGAGCATCGCTTAGCATGTGCCGTGCGAGTGCAAGCGCGCGTCGGACGTCCGCGACGTCCAACGCCCAACGAACGCACAAATATACAAAGACGCACCATGACGACGATTGCAACTTGCGCAAAGATTGCAACGATAAAGACGGCACGGCCCGGCCTAACTGCCACTGTGGCCTGATGGCACGCAGACACAATGAGTAGCAATCACTCCTAACCGGACAATCGAGCAAATAGTCATCATACATACATACTTATGCCCACCATCACACATAAGATATCTCTCCGGACTTGTGGTTCGACGACGACGGCGACGAGGCGGTCGCGCCCTCGAACGTCGACGCCAGCGACCGCACCAACCCCACGGGTCGCTGCGGACACGTCGACAGTCGAAGCGGCGCTCGATTATAGGCAGTCTTGGCGCGCGTGCTGTCCGGTTGCAGCGGCGGCGGAGTAACCACTGGATAGTTGGCCTGGGAATGCGACATGCGCACGCTGCCCGACGAGTACGACGAAGCGGTCGGCGACAGCGACGGCGACAGGGCGGAGGCGCTCGAATAGGTACGCACCGTCGCCGGAGGGTACATTCCCGACTTCCACTGCAGATGGGTGCGGGAGTCGACGGGCGTGCGGTAGACGACCTTGTTCGTGTCGACGGTCGTCGTCAGGACCTCCTTGGTCCACGGCAGTCGGCGCGAGCTCGTGTCGGACAAGCGCGACGGACGCGGCTCGTCGAACATCGACCGCAAGCGGTTCACCGACCAGTTGATCTCGATCGGCCGCTGCTCGCGCCACTGCTGCAAGCGATCCAACCGCTCGATGCTGCCCGATCGGATGATCGTCGGTCGTGACGGCGGATTGGCGGCGCCGCTGGAGCTGATGCTGACGGTGGCGGCGGGAGCGGCGGTCGTCGGCGGCGGGGCGCACAGCTCGCTCAGCAGACGGTATTCGTCGCCTCCGAGCGTCTTACGCCTGCTCCGATCCAACTTTCGCGCCTGCAAAGCGGAAAAGGTAATTTCATACAAGATAGGGGTAATCGAAACGAGCCAAAATCTATTACCTGCACCAAGACCTTGCTCTGAGAAGCCGACGGAGCGGTGCTGTTGAGATAACTGCGAGCGGCGATGGTGACGGACTCGATGACCGGCACGGATCGCTCGAGGGTGTTGCTCGCCTTGCGACTGAGCACGGCCGAGATGCGCTCGCGGGCGGCGATGATCTCGGAGGCGGTCTCTTCGCCGCGCAGACTTCTCCTTCGCATGGTCTCCTCGTACGTCGGCGGCTGCATCTTGTGCAGCGGCTTTTGTTCGGTTGGTGCCCCATTGCGTGACGCCCCCTCGCGGTGGTCTCGCCGAGTCGGCGCCGCCGCCAAGCGATGATGGTGGGTTGATGGGGGTGGGACGTCGGCTGGACGAGTGGTTTTATCGTTCTGCGGCGACGCCTCCCAACTGTAGCGCGGTCGGCCGATCGGAATGACGGGCACATGGCGGCGATCGCTGGCGGTGGTGAGGAAGCGCGCCTTCGACGACTGCAGCTCCTGCACGCGCGAATTTTCGCGACTGACGACGGGCGTTTTCTCGTCGTCGTCGCTCGATTCGGTCACCGTGCTCGAGTCGTGCGATCCGAGCGTGTCCCGTCGGACGCCGACGCTTCTTTGCTCCTTCTGCACGCCCTGGGACGTTCGTCGCGGCGGCAGTATCGGCGGCGCCCAAATAGGCGATGGTTTCATCATCGACGTCTGCTTGGTCGACTCGGCCTCGCTGCTCTCTGATCCGTTGAGCGACGACAAGGAGCTGGCGCCGCTGCTGGACGCCTCCGAATGAGTCTGGTGCGCCGACATGTTCGTTTTTCGCACGGAGTAGATGTCGGCCGACGGCGGCTCGACGGAGGGGAGCGGCGGCGGCGACTGGTCGTCCTTCGAGTTGCAGCGGATGACGATCGGACCGGGCAGCATATCGTCCAGTTCGGCTTCGCTCGTGTCTTCGGGCGACAGCGACGATTGGCCGGAGAGCGGCGGGCTGGGTCGGTGGTGGACCGCGCCTCGGTAGAGGCCGTGTCGGCTGAGATTCGGCGGGCGATCCGGCGTGGTCACGATGGTAACGGAGCCGGCGCCGGGCGAGTTTTCGCTGCTACTCGTCGATACGACGGTGATGGAGTCGTTGACGGGCAGCGCCAGCGTCATCATGGGCAGTTGAGGCGCTTGGGGCGGCGCGCCTTCGCTGAGCAACAGATGCTCGCCGCTTTCGGAGCGCTTGAGCGTACCGAAGGCGATGCGCTTCGAGTTGCGCAGGCCGTTGACGCGCGGGCTGGCTTCGTCGAGGAAGGAGGCCTCGCGACCGCCGACCGCGGCGGCGTCGAGCGGCTCGAAGTCGGGCGACGCCGAGCTGGCGGTCGACTGCCGACTGGCGCGTCGGTAGTGGGACGCAGAAGATGTAGGAGGGGCGGCCGACTCGTCGACGAGGTGAAGATCCGGATGCCAGCTGTGGGTCATCATCGCGGCCGACAGTCGTCGATTGTCGTNGGGAAAGTAGATGTAGGAGGGGCGGCCGACTCGTCGACGAGGTGAAGATCCGGATGCCAGCTGTGGGTCATCATCGCGGCCGACAGTCGTCGATTGTCGTGCATATCGTCGAGCGCCGATCGCTTTCGCGACGACGGCGACTCGACGGCTGTCAAGTTCGTGCCGCTGACGACAGTCAAGTCACTCGTGCTCTTGGCGCTGACAAATGTCACCGGATCATCGCCGTCGTCGGTTTCTGAGAAGCTCCGAACGGCCTGCGGACGGCTGCTCGGGGAGCGGTCGACGGACGCGGCGTGCGTGCGCATCAGCGGGATGTGCGAGCCGTCGTCGGTCAAATAGTTTTCCGATAGGCCCGAGTCGCGCGACTCGTTGGCGGGATTACGCACCAGCGAGGAAGAGTGCGGTCGACTGCCGCCGGGCGACGATCCGCTCACCGGCAAACTGTCCACAGAACTAAAGTCCTGCCGCAGATGACCTGTAACAAGCGCCATGCTACTAATGAACGCGGGAGAGAAAAGCGATAGAGCCGAACCGAAGTCTGATTCTTCGCCGGAGTCGGGTTTTGCGACGAGCGTTTCGGGTGGCGGGCCGAACAAATTCAGCGTTTCAGCACCAAACAAGTCGGCAACGCTGCAATAGTGAATAAGATTGAATGAGGCGGTCGAGCAGCGAATAAACGCACTGCTCGATGAGGAACTGAGTCAGCTGAGGGATGCGACGGACGCTGTCGTTGACGTCGGCGGCGCCGTTCTGCTTCTCGAGAAGGCTGGGACCGATGCAGACGGACAGACTCGAAGCGGACATTTTGCTCGTAGATTCCATGGCGGCGACGTGGTTGAGTACGCAGAGCAAGTAGCGCAACAACTGATAGTTGGCCGGGGGCAATTGGGAGAGGAGCTTGCGTGCGTGCTGCACTTTTCTCTCTTGCACTTGTTCATCGCACACGTCCGACATCCACGTATAATACAAATCTGATACCAGCAACTTTTGTGGAATATTACGCAGGAAATCCTGAAACAGCTCGCTGAAATTCGCCTTCTCCTCCATTCATTACGCTACCTTGAGCAACGAGGCGGTGACCAGCGGGTAGTGCTCGCCGTCGAAGTCGACGGGCTTGCCGTCGTCGAGCAGCGCTTTGAGCGCCTTCACGGTGCTCTGTTTCGGCGGCTTGCGAAAGATGCCCTCGACGAGGCCGCCTTCCCGATAAATATGGCCGAGCATTTTCTAAAAAGCGCCAAGTGAAGTTTCGTAAAGTGATGGGAATTTCGAAGGAAATGGAAAAAAGAGGAGGCAAGGAGAGAAAAAGCGTACCATGAGCGGTGCGGGGATGGAGTTGTCGTCGGTGAGCTGATGCAGGGGCTGACCGAAGAAGGCGCCGACGGGCGCGGGGGGCGGGCCCAGGTCGACGCTGTCGGTCTTGGACAGGACGCGCTTCTTGATCTGACTGACGAGGTGGCCTGGAGCGGCGCGTCGAAGGCGACTTCGGCGAGCCGACGGGGCGGCGCTGTGCGCGCGTGGCCGTAGTACAAAGCGACATTTAGTGCCAATGGCCGCGACGGACGCCAAGTCTTCCATCTCGCGCAAGGTCAACTCATGGCCGCTGTCCTGCAGCGAGTCGCGCACATGCGACATGAGGATGGCGAACGGCGACTCGTGGCCGAACAGGGGGTACGGTCCGTTCTCCTTCGCCGAATGCACCCACAGTTGGAAGGGGGTGTCCGGATTCAGGTCGAACTCGGCTACGACGATTTTTTTCACATCGCTCGCCGTCTGCAGATTGTTCAGCGGAATGCGGCGCACCTACAAACAGTCATTCGTCTCCGTCGTCCGTCCAACGCGTCAATCGCCCATCATCACTCATTCGCAGCGAAAATGGACGCAAGAAGACGGGTGGTAGAATAAAAATCAAGAGGGAGACAGTCGAACGGCGCGCCATCGTCAACGGGCGACCCGAAATGACGAAGCCGACCACTCGATGGACACAAACAAATAGCGGCATCGGAGAACAATCGCGTCGCAGCACCGCCACCACCCGAAGAATACAAACGGTGCGGCGCATCGTGACCGGCGCTTAACGTTTCAACGCCAATAGAGCAGTCAAAAGGGAGGCCTATCGAGAAAGTGATCGGAGACGCACCTCGGTGTTTTTGTGGGGCGCTTTCAGGTAGACTTTGACGGTGGTCACCTTGGGCGTCTCGCGTTCTTTCTCTCCGCCGATAGTCTGCTCCAGCAGGGCGAGCCAAGCGTTGCGCTCGATAGGGGATCTAAAAACGCAAACACGCTATCGTCAGAACCGCAAACTCGGGCCGTCACGGCGGTCAACACGCTCACGCACACATCGACTGGCCCCGGACTACCAGCGCGGACTGGTTCCGCCGGCGCTTAACATTAATCAACCACAGTCGACTGCTCGATTGCAAGCCCATGTCATCGTAGCCCCCTCTCTCTCCCCTCTGTCCCTCTCCCCCCTTCCCCCCGAACTCATATCGATGGCGGCCCTTCCAGCGAGCACTCATTCTTGCGCCGTCGCACAGCGTCCCAACACCCCGGGGCTTACTCGTCAAACAAACGCCCCGCGCTCTAGAAATCAGTCCACTAGCTCGACGCAGCAAAAACGCAAACAAAAATATGTACGACTGACTCAAACTCGGCCACGTAGTTGCTGGTCGGCCATCCGACGACAAAACTGTTGGTCGGGTTGCGCACACATTCAGACACTTCTTCGACGCCGCCGCTGCGAATCCACACTTCGCATAGGCGAATTTTCTCTTTCAGCTTGTAACTGTTCACTCCCCTGAATAACACACTGAAACGCCAATAATTGATTCCAACCGGACTTTGTTCCACGCAAAAACGGTCCGTCCGCTGCAGGAAGCGAAACAATACAAGCGCGCGGTCTAAAACAGCCGGCAGACAACCAGCTGGCAGCGCGGTTGCCACCTGTGACTCGACGCGCAGTCAGTCAATGCGCGCTATGACTAGCATTCGGCCAGATAAGCCGACGTCGCAAACACGGAGCGCAGTGTCCGGCGCGCTGTCGATGGCGGAGACGGCGTCGTCATCGCCGACCGAAGCGTCCATGTCAAACAGGCCGCCGCCACGCGCAACTCGTGCGCTGGCTAGAGCGTCCATGAAGACGCCGGCGTGGGAGGCTGGCGAGCCGCCCTTATCACGCGCGCAGGCGCCGCCTAATCCGGGCAAAAGACTCTTCATTTACAAACAAGCCATAAGCGAGCCATAAGCGCACGTTATTGACTCTGTCGCGGTCTTCCTCACGTGCAAAACAACGACGACAATAGCGAAATAAGCGCCAAAAACGCGTCGAAGCAATACGCGCGTGGGCTTCGATCGCCACCCTCTTCTACCGATAGGCGCGCCACGAGGGCGGGGGTGAGGCGGTGTGGCGGTAAATGAGGCGAACCGAAGTGATTTATTCGCCGTGCACACGGCGACAGGTAGGTTGGCCGGAGGGTAATTCCGCAGCGCCGAGGACGTTCCGACAGTCCGCGCCAATGCCGCGCGCGCCGCTGGACATCGGCGGCGCGGGCAGTAGAAGCCGGCTGGCGGCCGGCGGCGCGCGTGTGTCCGAACCGCGCGAGCCGCGAGCCGACACACTCACAGACACACCGACAAACGGAGCCGCTGGGCGCGACATCAACCGCCCCGGCGAACACCTTGGGGCAGGCACTTGTTGGCAGCGATTTTGAGCGATGATTACGCCGATCAGCCCGCCCCGGCCGAGCGAAGAAATCCGGCCAACCAGTTCATTCGCCTGCCGACGCGCCGACAATCCCAAGTCGTGGCACTCGGCGTCAACGGTAGCTGCTGGCCGACATAAGAGCGGCGCTCGGGCTGCCGTTGGCGTCTGAAGAAGCGCCGGCCAAGTTGCGCACACAAATCTGTCGCCGGAGCACCCAACAAACAACGCGCGTCTCGACTAGCTCTCTCGACCCACGACTGCTTCTTCCGACACGCGGACAATACAAGCTGCGGTTTCGGGCCAGCCGGTAGCGGCGGCGGCAGTCCGACGGCCACCGGCGGGGTCGGCGATTGCGAGCAGAGGCGGCCGGTGATGAGTCAACGCGCGCCGAACAGCGTCTTGAGTCGGCACGCGTCGGCGTTCGCACACCGGCGAAGGAAATCAACGGAAGCGAACGCGATGACGCGTCGCCGTCACAACTCCACTGCTTATCCGATCAACGCGGGCGAGCGGTCGCTAAAAGACTCTCTCTCTCGCGCCTCCGTCGTCGCTCAATGGACTAAGGCGCTAAGACGACCAATACCATTCGCGAACAACGGCGTCACACGCGCAGGCAGACAGAGGCGCGCGATACGACGGCATTATCGCCGGACCGTCTTACTACGGGATTAGCGCGATGACAATCGGGGAGTGGCAAAGAGGAGGAGGAGACGGAGGAGAAAGAGCACCAGCGCGTGGATGCGCGCGCGGCCAAGCAGTCGAGGTCGATCGTGAGGCACGTCGCCGTCGAGAGAGCGAGAGATAGGTAGGGTCGTATTCTCGCGCCCTCACGTGCATCCGTCGACCGCCACGACGTACAATCGGCGAATCGCCTTCGGGACGCGACGAACGGCCGGCGGGTTTGCTGGACGCGCAGCGGCGGGCGGCGCACAGAAGAAGGGGGAGAAAGCGAAGCCGACGTCGTCGACGCTGACGCGCGAAGAAAGGAAAGAACGGGCGGGTGGTGGCTATCAGTGCCGACGATCATTCCGCCAACTCTCTCGGTCGAGTCACAGTCCGGTTTACGCGTCCGCAGAGGACACCGCCGCCCGTGCAAAGACAGTCAACTACTTACGCTGGAAACTTGGCCGTCACCACGCCGGCGCGCTCCAAGAGAGAGCTGCTGCGTCGTCGGCCGAATTTTCTCTGCAACGAAGAAATGCGCCGTCAGCGACAAGCGGATAGTGATTGACGCAAACCAAAACTGACCATGTCGCCGGCGGAGGGCTGCTCGAGTAGTTGGACGCCGTAGTCGAAGCGCGACTCGATCTCCTCTACGCGCTGCTCATTGCGCACCGAGACGATCTCTTCGCGACGCGCATCTATCGCGCCCTAAAAGACCAACAACGACCGTTACAATGGCCGGCCATCAAATGCGAGTAAAGCGTCGCGTCGACAATGCCCGTCCATCCTCATCCCGACCTCTTTGTAACCCCATGGGCGCACACATGCGCGCGGTTCCCCGTCACGACCGCAACGGTGCGACGACAATCGCCCTTTCAAATCTGACCCGCCCCAGGTCGACGAAACAGTTCCACACTAAACAGTCAAACTACTACACATTTATCCACCTCACCACCATCCCACCCCCGCCTCCCTCTCCTCCCCCCTACGAGGCGATTCCCAGGCGTTCATTGAAAGCCGCGCGCCGTTGGGCAACCGCAGGCGACGCCGCCGCCGCCAACTTGCAACACTCACAGAGCCAGACAGCGAGTCGAGTGTCTCTTCCAATTGTTTCCGAGACTCGTCGGTCGAGGTGCTGCGCGCAAACTTGGTCAGCGCCGCGTGATACGCCACAACGCGATCCTCCTGCAAACGAAACAATGTTTACCAACAGTCGGCGCGACAACGGAGCGACGCCAACACGCGTCCAGGCGAAACGTCAACTAGCGACAAAACGCCTGCCGCCGGCCGATCGGAACTCGTTCGCACGGGCGGCGGCGACGGGCCTTTGACGGGTGGACGAGTGAGGAGAACAACGCGACGATCATCGACGACGCGCTGTTCGCCCACCGGCGAGACGGACATGGACAAGCGGCACTACAAGGGCGGCGCACGTTAGCGCCCACGGACGGCCTCTCGTGGTCGAGCGGTGGGCGGTCAATGTGTTTGCGAGCGTGCCGAACCGAGAGGGCGCGACGTACAACCGGCACTCGGGCGCGTCGATCGGCGAGCAGAAAGGTCGAAGGAAATAGGAAGTTTTGTTGACAAACAGGCGGCGCGCGCGCCTCCACCCTTCGGTGCGATACAGTAGAGCGCTGTCAATCTCGCGACCAGTAAACACCGGCCGGCGTCCACTCGCGGCCGGGCACGGGGCGCGACCCCATTCATCGAGGCCGCGCATCGAGCTGTCCTGCTCGACATCCACGCCCGTCAACCACACCGGTCATCTGCCCTCCCACCACGATCAAGGCGATCAACACTTTCGCCTCGCCCCGTCCCCTCTGTCCCCCTTTCGCCCATTTCGCGAAAACGACATGTTTCGCCCCCGCACGGCGGCGGCGCCCCATCGCAACAACCCTCGCGGTCTAGCGCGCGCCGCTTTTGCGTCCAACGCAAACAAATCATCGCTACGGTAAACAAACTCGACGGTGAACTCAATTAAAAAGAGAGAGCGATTAGTCGTCGGGTGACCAGAGCATCTCAAGCGCGCGGGTTATTTGCAACCTATGCCCTTTGTGAGCCATCCGACGCGCCGCTGCACTTTTGACTCAACAAGTGACTCGAGTGACTCAACACGGCCAAGACGATGACGAAGATGACGACAAAGGAGGAGGAGATTTTACGAGTTGGTGGATACGGTCTCACCGAATCGCCGTGGTGGCTGAACGATCGGAATGTGACTCCGTGCGGAAGAGTGGTACTCGCGCGGTCCGATTTCGACGACGAGCGTGAACTTGCGCGGCGCGGACTGCTGATCCTTCCCCGGCCACAATAATGAGGAAGGCGAAGACTGGCGGCGAGACGATTGAACCGCGGCGTCGGCGACGGACTGTGCACGGGCGAAGAAAGCGTCGGCGGCCGAGCGGCGCTTGCAGAGCGTCGTCGGTTGCGCCACGGACTGGCCGGCAGCAACTTGCGCAGTATCGAGTCGGGTCGCGAGGCGATCGCACTCGCCTCCCCGATGTCCAGCGTCATCGACTTCTGCTCGCGACTTCGTGCCAACGGCATCTTGAGCACGGCGGATGGTGGTCAGTTGTTGGCTCGCGACAATTAACCTCCACTGCAGCACCAGTCGAAGGCGAGTCGCCAATCGTTCCCGACGCACATCAACAACATCCACGCGCCGAAGCAACCGAATTGCAACAGCGGGCTCGGCGACCAACCACCCGACCGACCGACTGGACAGCGCGGCTTCGAGCGTGTCGGACAGCGGCGTAAGAGAGAGAGCAAGAGAGAGCGATGAGAAGGCGATGACAACCAACAAAACGACGAGCGCTCTCAATTGGCCGCGGCGACGGCGACGAGTTGAACAACAAGACTGGCGCGCGCCGTTACAGCTCGGCCGCAGACGACCGATCGGTCGCCCATCCATAAACTGTCGACGACTGCAACTGGTTGTGACAAGTCGATCGAGATCGTCGCCGAGATAGTCCGCGCGCCGCCGATCGACTCATTCAACCGCCGACGACCGTTGCGCCACCGACACTACTCACTCGGTGCAACGCGTCCAACGAAAAATAACTCTACGCAGCGACCCCACACGCCGTCCGTTCAACCGATGAACGCCCTATCGGGGCAATCGCGTCTCCTTGACGGCCGAAAAACGGTCCAATCGCGTTGGCCGATCAAACGACCTCTCGCGGTTTTCGGTAAGACCACAAATTGCGCCAATTCCAAACTCACCGGTAGTAAGAGCAGATACTCAAAGGTGGTGCCGCAGGCCGATTCGATCTCGTGCAGCACTTGGACGAAGGCGCTGTCGGTGCGTCGCTTCACTCTCACAACACTGCAAATGATTCACATTGAGCATCAACAACAACAACGCGCACCATAAGGAAAGAACGCTACTTGCGAATCGTAGTGCTGTACGCCGCGTGATAGCGGTCGTACTGGGCCCAGAGCGAATGTCCAAATAGAGCAGCTGCAAAGGGTCGAGTACAGAGTCGAGTACAGTGGAGCGAAAGCAGCGGTGCCGACGGCAAATTACAGAGCGCCGCGAATACCGGGGGTATCACGACGAGAACAATGGAGAGCGTCTTCGCAGCGGTCGACCAAGAGACTAGCGCGCGGTAACTGTCGGGTTCCCATGACCGCTCCCCATTCGCGAGTGGCGATTGCGCGTCCACCGGTCTTCACTAATGGAGCCCCGGGGCGTTCGGTCAGCCCGTCGTCGCGACCTCCGGTAATGGGCGCAAATCGCCCAAGAACCCCGCGCGCGACCCCACGGATGGCCGGAACACGGGACGGCGATAATACCAACCTACGACCAAACGCACACATACACACCCACCCATCACAACACCTTTATCCCTTCACAAATAGGCTAATTCCAAGCGATTAGATGAAAAAAGAAGCGCGTATAGCGGCTCATTCGCCGCCTCCTCTCCCATCCAACCATAGACTTGGCCTACGCCCAACAAAGACGGCGACCGTCTAATGCGCTAATCGCATGTTTAAGACGGCGTTTGTCCGAGCGCGCAGAATAAACAGGTCGCCGGAGGTCGGCTGGCGGCGACGGCGGCGGCAGCCAAGCGCCTACCGATTTCGCTGCAATACACGCCGTCCCTTGCACCGCCGCGTACCAAGCGAAGCTTGCGATCGAGCAGATATTCGAGCTGAAAAGCATAAGCGGCGGCGATTGGAAATAATAACAAGTGCAAGTGCAGTGCGTCGAAGCGAAACGCACCTTGCCCAAAAGTGCAGAACTGGCCGCACAGATGGGTTCCAACGCGTCGACGATGAGACGAACTTCGGAGGCGAATCCGGCGAGCTGTCTGCAATATTTTCATCCTGTGAGCGCTCGCAATTAAGCAATCATCTGTCGAGCGCTTTCGCCCACGGCAGCGGGTGTCAATCAGCCGAGGCGCCGCTCCGGCTCATCCCCCCCCCCCTCTCTCCTCTCGTCTGACTTACTGTCGGTGCAGAAAATGCAGCGCGAGTCGAAGCTTCTCGTTGTACCGACGCTCGCCGCCCAATAGATTGCGCAGGATCAACAATGGGTCGACGTCTGCAGCGAGCAATAGTCGCAACTCAACGGTAAACATAAACTGTGGAGCGGTCGAAAGCGGAACGATCATCGAGTACCGCGGGTCGGTTGTCGATCAAAAAGGACCTCGTGACTCGCCATTCGAGCGCGAAGCAGCACAGCGGCTAGCAAAGAAACTGACCCTCATTCTCTGGTCGACCGTCGAGAACGACGCTGACGGAGCAGGTACTGACGGAATCCGCGCTGTACGTCGGTCGACGCTCCTCGCATTCGGTGTCCGCGACGGCCGTCTGAAATCGTCGTCAATGCCCAACGTTCCGAAACTCCTTCCGCCGAATAGAATACGCACACCGCTCTTGGCGCAACCGACAATGCCCGGATTAACTCTGATTTACGCAGATTTCGTGCCGACCATTTCCCCTTGCCCCACCCACGGACGACAACGACGACGACGTTGAACCTCACGGTCGTCTTTAACTCCCCTCCCCCCTACATTCCATATCAGTAATCCTCTATTATGTCCGCCTACTACGACAGCGATTTGTATAATCGATTGCTTGAGGACGTGCTTATTCATAGCGAAAGCATTGCAATGCCGCACTATGAACCATCATAACAGCAGCATCATAGGCAGCACAATCAAAAAAGAAAATTGCACGTGCAATGTTTGCACAAAATTATCTAACTTGCGAGTCGCCGCTCGAACGTAAACCAGTAGCAGTAAACCACATACCGACGACATGATAGCAGCGAATCAGTAGAACATGTTGGAATCGACAGCGTAAACAAGGAGGCAGAGAATGGTCGAAAGTGCACGATCACGACTGCCGTAGGAGCAGTGACCGGATGAGGAAGCGTTGATCAAAAGCTACGATCAGAACGAGTACTCGTACTCCGTTCCGAATCACGCTTCACGCTCCTATAAATAAGGTCAATGGTGGCGATCTGACTGCGCATTTGGGCGTGCATCGAGCGCAATTGGCTCCAATCCACTCATCCTATATTGTCAAATGGCGAACACGCAACTCACATCACATCTATTCATGGGTCAGAGAGTTACTACTAGTATATGACAACCTGCCTGTCAAACACCCCCCTTTCCCAAACGTAAAGTCGATCGTTAAGAAGCTTGCCCAAAGTACGGCAAAACTTGGCAAACTCCCTGACCAACATGATTTTAGGCCGTTTAAAAAAATTAATCGACCCATACAAAATCATAAAATTATGCGAATTTGAAATAGTTTGCCAGTGTAAACTACTGTAATGAGTTTTTAAAACGAGATCTCGCATAATTTGCATATAAACGATATCAGAGAGAGATTTAGGTTATCGTTTTAACCTCGTAGTGTCGTAAGAGTGGACACGGCTCGTTGTACAACATAAGTTTTGTCGTAAGGGCCGAGCAGAACTACGCGCGAGTTCGCATGCGAGTCGCGCGAATACACGCAGTCCAGCCCGAAGTTCGCATAGGCATTGGCAGATCGCATTTCGCATCCAATTCTTGGTATTTCTATGACCAGCTCGCGCTTCGCTCGCTGAAAAAAGTACGCGCGGCCCGATACCGATGGCAGACCCGATTCGTTTTATCAACCTTTTACTTTAGGCAACATAATTCTCAGAGATACAGCGGAATATTAGATGTCTCACGCGTTCAGACTGTATGAATCACTTTCTCTTGGTCAATGTTCGTTGCTTTTCTCCGAACGTCACCACCTGCTCATCCGTTGCCAATCCTTTGCGTCTACGCACAGCGTTCATGTACCGCCGGGCTTGGTTCTCCGAATCGGCTTTTTCACCGAAATGCATCACCTCCTCTTCCGTTGTCGGCACCCAAAAAGGATCGACGTCCACAACCTACAGCACGTGAGAATGAGTCAACGGATGGTGGGTTGGCTTTTTAATTGCCCTACCTCCCAATGCGAGAAGACGAGCTGAGGCGACGCCAATCCGCTGGTCTTTGTTCGAATTTCAGCTGCATCGAATCATAAATGAATGCTGAACAAACGAGACTGAAATCGAACTAACCACAAAAGCCGAAACTCTCGATCACAGGAAGTACTGCGGTGACTTGAAACACATTGGTGCCTTCTTTCATGTCTTCCAAGACAACCTATGAAGCAAAAGATTTGTTGCGGTTAACTGGAAGGATCAAAGTACCCGGCCCTTGCGCTTGGCCAAGACGGCGTAAACCTTTCCCAGAATGTCACTATTGGCGCGAATGACGCACGAGTACATGGCGACCAAGAGCCTTTGTGGTTGGGCTTGGAAAGCGAGCTTGCAGCCTTCCTTGATGCAGGCGATGATTTGGCCGAAACTAGGTCCGTGAGAATCGGTATCGGGGACGGTTGCATCGGTGGA
Source organism: Plectus sambesii (assembly GCA_002796945.1). Lineage (NCBI taxonomy): Eukaryota > Metazoa > Nematoda > Chromadorea > Plectida > Plectidae > Plectus > Plectus sambesii. The sequence continues at coordinate 33,521 of NIUQ01000757.1, forward strand.
TTGGTCAGTTGTCCATTCGTCGACAACGAAGCCGACGCCTCGCATCGGCTCTTCGCACAGCGGACCCTGCGAACAGCGCAGTTGAAAGCCAGTAATCACGTTCGAATCCAACGAGCGGAACGCCCCCTTTCGAGCTTCTAAAAACGTTACGATTGTGAAGATTAGTTTCATCCTCCATGACAACAAGGCTTCACTGATCGACGAGATGGACAGCATCATCCTTGTTGCGAGTGCTCCAAAACGTGCTCGCGTCGCCGTGGTGCTCCTCCCACGCCTGCTCGAACGCGGCTATCAACTCTTTCCGTAGCGCTATGATATCGTTCAGCATGTCGCCGAATGACAACTGAGCGGGATCGTCGGTCTTCATCGATAATTTCGTCTGGCGATCCCCCAAAGCGTCCAGCACAGCGTTGTGTCGTTCCAGCACTTCGAACACGCATGCCGGCAGAGGCAGGGCGCGGATGCGAAAGTGGCACTTCTTGTTCGCTGTAGAGACCATGATCTGAAATGGATTTAGAAGCAACCGTTCCGCAACTAACTAATGAAGGCGTACGTGAGCGTCTTTCTGATCGCGTTGGCGGTCGCCTTTGGTCACTTCAATCGCCTCGTTGACGCGGTCGATCTTCGGCGGATTGACGATGGTTTCCAGAAAAGGAATAATTGGCTCGGATACTATCAGCTCGGTCACGTCGCGAGAGTACCGCTCCCTCAGGTCGGTCAAGCAGCGCTCCAAATGCATTTCGCCCGCCGTCACCAGCACCATTTCTCCCGTATCCTAAACGATTTTTCCATTTTTTGAACGGTCGTATTTATATAAATTTCCGATCTGCAGCATTATTACCTGTATTATGGCGCGAACGCAAGGATCGGCTTGGTTAAGCAGTTTAAGGCCTTTGCACAGCGCGTCCAACTGGCCCGGTATTTTCGGCTCGATCGACACGCGAACAATCGGTTCGGCGTACGTCTGCAACGGCGCCAGTGAAGGACAGTCTGTCGACGACGACAGAGTGGCGCTCTTTAGCACTACGTCTTCGAGACCGCTGATTCCAACCAAATTTCCAGCGGGTACCTGTAACATCAAGCTGCGTCAATATTGCTGCCTATGCAAAAGATAAGATTAAGATAAAAAAATAAGATTACCCGATCAACTTGCTCCAGTTCTCGACCCATGAACATGTAGAGCTGACCGACGGTCACTTGAACCAAGGGGACGTTTTGAACGTTGCCCGTGTAATTCACCGGCAAGACGTTTAACGTTTCGCCAACTCTTATCGTGCCACTAAACACTCGGGCAAATCCCAGGAAGACATGGTCGCTAGTTTCGGTTACAGCGACCACAGCGTCCGTCGGACTATAGTCTTTGACAGAATTCTGCGATTCGTCGAAATCGACCGTAGCTTTTTGCTTGTCCAGTGCCTCCTGTCGTCGCCGGCGAATTTCTTCCATCGTCATCGGCCCCTTGCGATTGCTTGGTAAACTCTTTTTCTCAACAGCGACCATTTTCGATATAAAGACTACAGTTGGTCCGGCAGTATCGCATCGCATGAGCGCTTCTTTGACTTGCGCGTTCATCGACGCGGCGCTAGCGCCAACAAGCGCCTGCAGACGAGCATCGTCGATCGCCTCGGTCGGCGGTGGCGTCTTCCTGCACACCGCGCTGAGCACCGCCGCCGCCAGCGGCAGCCACTGATGGAAGATCGCCGTCAGACGAATGCGCGCGTCCGCATGGCGCTGATCCCGCGCACTCAGGCTGATCTGCAAACTCTCGCACATCTTCAGCGTCTTCTCGACGTCCTTGTCCACGAGTACGGCGGTGTACACAGCCCATATGTTGTCCAGCACAAGTTGCACAAAAATCGGCTTCTTTCCATTATCGACGGCGCCTTTTCGGATGCGTTTCGCTTTGGCATCAAAGTAGAAGTCGCCCCAGAGAGTGTTGGCGAGAACGGACTCGTTCATGCCGGTCTTTTTGGACAAGATGCGAGCAAAGTCGCCCACAGTGAAGCCCCAGCCGTCGATCGCTGAGCAGAAGACGACGTTGCCTTTGCTCGGCTCAAAATGAACTCTCTCTTCGCGCGCATCCAGCGCCGCTTCGTCGTTCCAATCCGCCTGATCATCGGTGACTTCTTGATCGATCATTTCTGACAGAAAAATCTCGCCCGCGATGGAATTCACCTGAACCGATCTCAGCAGTTACTCAACATTTTCCCAATCAATCTCCGAATCCTCACCTGCTCGATTACAACGTTTATTTGACGATATGCTTCCAACGCCGTCATTTTCAGTTCCAAAATTAGTCGATCAATCTTATTTAGAACGAGCACTGTGCGCAAGCCTTCTCTGCAAGCCTGGCGCAATACTGTGTGCGTCTGCGGGCACACGCCTTCCACCTCAAATCGGAGTTTGAGCGATCAACACTACTGAATAAGCGCAAAATGACCTACCACGTCGACGACAATCACAGCCGAATCGCAAACTCTGGTGGCAGTCGAAACTTCGCCGCAAAAGTCCACATGACCAGGACTGTCGATCAAGTTTATTAAAAAGTCTTTTTCTGAAACGCGCGCGTGGGTAAAACATCGATTAGCGCCATCCTCAATCAAACCATCGCATTTATAGTAGAGTGCAATGGCGCTGGACTTCATCGTGATTCCTCGCTGCTGCTCGTCGGGTCTGCTGTCCATATACCGTAACTTCCCAACCATGCGCGCTGAAGAAAGAAGTAAACCTTTCACTCCAAAATTCGCACTAAATACAACAATAAAACCGACAGGAAATGATTCCATTTGCTGCAACAAGCGAGTCGGCAATCGACGTCTTTCCATGGTCGACATGCGCCAGAATGCAAACATTCCGTATACACGAAGATGATTCCTGAAGTCAAAGGTACTTTGTTGAGTAAAGCATTGTATGGAATATAAACCTGGAGACGTTGTAACAATAGGGGCGGGATTACTCCGGCCATCGTTAGCGAAGAACATGGGATGAAGATCTATTTGAGATTCAGCTGCAAGTCGTGGGCAGAAGCACAAGCAATCAATGAGTGAAGAAATGGAGCGTGAACGTGCGGCGTGTTTGCCAGACTGCCCATTTCCGTACCCGACTTCTGCGCACAGTGGCGATGGCGGCGGCTATTTGATCGATAGGATCTTACCACTCAACTCAATGCGGGTCGCGTCGGTTCGACAATAGAGTAGTGCGTACGTCGTATTGTGTGACCATGTGGTGGGAGTATTTGCCGTGTGTACGACTTCACGTTTCTCGAGTTTACCGCCTTGGCCCTCAACGTATCGGTTGTGGCGCCGCCGAGGTACAACTGGACTGGTGCGATGGATACGCGTGATCGGCCAACGGCGGCGATACTGGAAGCCGATCAAGTGTGTTCACGGGGCGTTTCCGACGGTGACCATTGTTGTGCATGGCGGCAGTAATCAGCTGTCCGCCACTCTCAGCACCTACCGCCGGCGGCCGAATTGTCGCAGCGCTAATAACGGCGTACTACTCGCCGTATCGACCGCAGATGTCGCTTATTACTCGCGGACGCTGATCAAACGCGTGCAGAATAGCAGAACGCGGCGGCAGTGTTGATCCGCGTACGGGGCTAGAGTGATGAGGCACGCATTAGACGTGGTCGACTAGCCGGTAGTCGCCGGGTGGGGCGCGATGATTGGTAGCTCTCGTGCGTGTGCCGGAGGATGGGACGAGCCGGCAAGCCGTCTAAATCGGCTTCCGTGGTCGAGGCGCCGGAACTCGGCGACGTCGGTGGCGCCGACGGATGGCCAAGTGGGGCGGTGCCGACGGCGTTGTCGGGCGGGCTGAGCGTGACTCGCCGCGGCTCTTGAGAGCTACCACCGCCGCCGCCGCCGCCGCCCAGTCGCCCAGTCGCTCGGCCCGGTCGAATTTCGTCCAGGCAGCCGACGACGGGTCGAGCGGTCGGACGCGCCTCTGCCGGTTAGTACGACCCCCATCCGACTTGTTTAGTTGACGAATGTAGCAAACACGACGCTTCGCCTGCCTCGTCGTCATGTCGCTGTCACGGCAAGAATTCGTTAAGAATGCGCTTCTCGTTTCCACTATGCTTTCGCTTTTATTATCAAGTAAGTACGCTCTTTCCGCTAATGATGCGCCATTACTCGCTTTTCAGGGCCAGCGGCAGCTGCGAAAGTGAAATGCTTCCAGTGCACGAATAGAAACCAGCAATGCTACGAAAGCTTCTCGTGCGAGGGAGATTACTGCGTTTCTCAATATTCGGGCACGCACGTTTCCTTTCTACCACTACATCGTTGAATGCTACTAATGTTCATTTCAGTTCGAAACAATGAGCTCTACTACACAAAATATTGCGAGAATGCTGCTCCCGATGGAATCCCCGTAAAGCTAGGCTGTAAGGGATCGGCGGAAAAAGCCCAAGAGACGTGCTATTGCAACGACAAGCATTTCTGTAACTCGACGCTTTCACCTCATTCGACTGTCCTCCGAACGTTTATCCTTCTTACCTCGCTGATATCTACATTGACGGTTGTGCTTTCCGCTTGGCTATAAAACGCTGTACATATATATATGTATATGAATACATCAATCATCTAATAAATGTTACTATGTTGTATAAATATTCCCGTCACTTCTCTGCCAGAGCAACTGGTTGTCGAGGTCGACAGGCTGCTGCGAGTTGGGTCGCGCATTAGGCGACGCCCTGTGTCGGTCGCCTCTGTGTTATCCGAATTGTTTGCGCAAATCGCCCGCCGCCGTTAGACGTATCCAACTGGCCGTTAGCATTTGCGTAGTAGTTCTTGTATTTACTTACGCGGGCAAATTATATGCTCTGCCACCCGAGGATGCGGTTGCGGATTATTATTGTTTCAACAGTTCTCCTCTATCACATTGCTCCAACCGCGCAACAATCGATCAATTTCGACGACGATCCGAAACGATGCCTTGAAGATGATGCGATACTCACAGACGTTCTTAAAACATACGACAAACTCTTTTCTCCCGAACAAAAGCCGCTGAAAGCTGGCGTGACGGTCTGGATCGAAGATATGGCCGAGTTGAACGACAAAAACAATCTTCAAATGAGAGCCTATGTTACCGTCCAATGGCTCGATGAAAGACTCGCTTTCTACAACCTTAATCCTTGTAAGCTCTCCTACATATACCATTTCCACTTTAATAAGAACATTTTTAAATTGAAAGGGGACGTTTTTCAAGTCATATTAATATGAAAATTGGCCTGTTTGAAGTGAAAAGCGACCTTACTAAAGTGAAAATGGTGCATAAGTGATTAATTAGCGCTCTATTTGGTTGCTCTCAGGTAGAGAAAATATATCGATTCCCGATCCAACAATAATCTGGACGCCAGATTTTGGATTTATCGACAACGAAAACGAAATTGCCCTGGCGTTGCAATTGTTACCGGCGATCAATTCGTTCGTGTCGGTCAGTGAATTTGGCCAACTTCGTCTTCATCAGCGTGTTGCTGTCCGAGCCCCGTGTATCTTTGATTTGCAGTAAGTCCGAACACTGCATTTCTCATAGCGCCTCATAGCGTTAGTGTCGATCCGTGTTTCAGTCGGTATCCATTTGACGAAGTTCGATGCAAGTTGACTTTCGCCAGCTTCCGAATGAATAATGAGAAAGTTATTCTAAACTGGAAAGATAGCGGTTTGATGGTGGATGTAAAGGAGGACAGATTGGACGGATTGAAGATTGTGAACATATCGGCTTCGAAAAACATTGTCGTAAGACATTATGCTGTCGTTGATGCAAGAGGACGCATTGTATCTTCTAGAAATATCCCGCCGAGGCCGGCAGCTGGACGGAACTGAGCATTAACTTCAAGCTGAAGAGAAATATCGGCTTCGTCATTTGGCATTCGTACGTCCCTGCGATGCTCTGCGTTTTCGTCGCTGGAGTAACGTTTTTCCTCGGTCAAAAATCAACTATAGCTCGGGTTATTCTGGCTGGAATCTCGCTCGTCGCTTTGATTTTTCTCGTTAAAAGCACTTCGATATATTCGGCCGGTGCGGTCTACTTGAGAACATTTGACTACTACTTGATTGTGTAAGTTGAGATAATTTGAAAGGTTCTCGGTACATTGATTAATCGATGCTTTCAGCTGTACGCTGTTAGTCTGCTGCGCCTTGATAGAAGTGGTAATAGTCAATAATAGCTGCACTCCAGGCGCCAACTACGAAGTTCAAAAGTCGTCGGACGGATTCGAGCAGCTCGTGTCTTACTCGTCGCCAGGCAATAACGCCGACTTTTGCAACCGCCACTGCGGAATGCTTGACATGTCTATGGGTTGTATATATATTTTGTGCTTTGTCGGATGGAATGTGTTCTACTTTATCTTTTTCGCTATGAGCTGAACAGATTATCAGCAGTCAGTGAATGCTAAAAGAATATATATTTCATACAATGATGCTCATTGTGTAGTCGGGACGAGGAACCGAGCCAGTCGCCGATGTTACGAGGCGGTAGTAGTTGTAAGGGAATCTGCGCGTCTCGAGTTTCAATCTAAGATGGCCCCGACGCGCCAACCAGTTGTGATTTTTATCTAATCAAACATGAAAGAAGGTTGAAAGGAGATCACCAAAACACGCATGACAGTGTGACGGTTCCACGGAAATTAGATACGCTAGTTGTGTTTTGGCTTCGCTTTTGCCGTCGGGGACGCTTTCGGTCGAGGAGATTTGGGCGCCGCCTTGGCGCCCTTGTTAGCCGCTTCCGTCTTGTCTTGCTGTTCCTGTTTTTCAGCCTGCTTCTCGAAGAAGATTTTGTTCTCTTCGAGCGTGACGAATTTGTCTTCTGAAAATATTGCAATTGTTGGAGGCCAGCTGGAACGGCTCGATTGGCACTCAACTGTTTGTGTCCATCTCGTTGAAACGGTCGCGCTCGAACTGGATCAGATTTTCGTCTCTTTGCAAATACTCCTCAAAGTTCCATTTTCCATCCTTGTTATGGTCAGCTTTTTTGAACGTATCAGCTGCAATTTTGATCAATGAACAGCTGATTTGGTAAGAGGGAATAAAGTGACGTTTGAATATGGCGACAGGCTCCTTATTTGGTTAGTTTATTCAACTGAATGGCCGAACAGCTGATGAAACGTACCAATAACCTTGTCCGACTCAGCATCTGCAGAGATCACTTTTGTGAGGTAAGCAACTGCGCAAACGAGGAAGATGACCGAATAGCGGGAAGCCATGTCAGAGGTATATCGGAGGACGAGCGATGACCGGTCTTTGTTGCGCAGAATTTTCCCAAACGCTTATATACACGCGCTCCAGTTAACTGGCGCGGAAGAAGGAACAGGTCTGTTCTTATTCGGGTGATCTGATGGCACTCGGAGAACATGTCCTCCCAGACACCGCACCCTTCACGCTGCAATAACTTTTTCAATTTATCAGCACTATCTGACAACACTTCATCAGCATCCATTGTGCTCCGATGATCTAGATTGATATCAGGGTCAGCGATTTCGGATCTCTCCTTGTAGAGGTGATGACAACACGTACGTACACACGTCGGCTTTCCTGACATTATTGTTTGCGTCATCCGATCCAATAGACAT
>NIUQ01000758.1:0-34450 GCA_002796945.1 Plectus sambesii
TGGATTACAGAGACTATTAAGCAGCTCAACAATCATCGCTTTCCCAATTCGCTCAAGGGCATTCAGGACGAGTTGGTCCGCTTCAAGAATTACCGAACACAGGACAAGCCACCGAAGTGAGCGCGTTAAAGTAATCAAGCGGTTCTGCGCAGTGTCGTCCGATAGCTGTTTGGCGCAGTAAGATGAGTCGCAATCCTGCAGGCCTGATGGTCGCTGGTTCGACTCTTGGTCGATGATGAAGTTAAATTTATATGTGCCGCCCCAGACAGAACAGTCTTGTTGAAAGGCTCTTTCCACCTGAGACCATTCGTTTTGCCACTTTTTATTCTGCTCGGGGTTCTTTCTTTTATCCTTGATTGACCTCAACGACTTCAGATACAAGGAAAAGGGCGAATTGGAAGCGCTCTTCTTCACGATTCAAACGAAACGAAAGGCCATGGGGCGAAAGCCGTACATACCGCCAGAGGGTAAGTGAAGGAATTCACTATCTTTACATTTTGCATTGCCCTTGTATTCTAATTTATTGACTAAAAATTTGTCTTTGTGCAGGTTTGTTTATGCACGACATTGAGACGAGGTGGGACGAGTTGGATCGCGCCGAACACGACCGCCAAAACGCTCTTGCCGCAGAGCTTCAACGGTTCGTCGATCTTACTATTCGAATGGCTGTTTCATAAAGCTGATGCAATTGCACAATCGCGGAGTTGCAAGTGTGGTGAGCGGTCAGAAAACCAGAAATAACTGGAAAAAAACAGGAAAATGACCATTCACCGCACTTACAATTGCGTTATCATGCATTTGCAGCACCAGGAGAATCAACATCCTGAAGCTCATTTCCCTTTCATTCCCTGTTCTAATTTCAGTCAGGAGCGCTTGGAGCAGCTCGCGCGCAAATTTGAGCGCAAGGCGAAGCTGCGTGAATCGTGGCTGCGCGAGATGACCGCCGTCCTGCAGGATGTCGACTTCGGACGCACCGCCGCCCAGGTCGAGGCCAGCGTCAAGAAGCACGAAGCCATATCGACTGATATCATTCCCAGAGTGCGTCGGTTATTTTTTGCATTTTGCGAAATTTGTTTGCCTAATTGACGATACTTTTATCGGAGTTTTGTGTAGAGAAGAGGGATATTTTCGAATAGTTATGTAATGGAAAATAATCGTAATGGAATATTCCTCATTTTCAGATTAAGGTTTAGTTTAAAGAGTCATTATCGCGAATAAATCCTTTTCGCAGTGGGGCGAAAACTCAAATTGCCTATTGTCCCATGGACGAAATTAGTCTGAACCATTCGATGTTTAAAATATTCTTCCAACATGTGTCGCTAATAATTATTTCTTTCTGCAGGACGATCGGTTCAAGACGCTATCAGTGATGGCGGCGGACCTCGTCAAGGAGCATTACCATGACAGCGACAGGGTGCGCGGCAGGGAGCGCGAGATCCTCGACAAGTGGGCTCAGCTCCTCCACGCCCTCGAACAGCGCCGCAAGGCCCTCATGTCCCTCAACGACCTTATGACCCTCTTGCGCGACATTGACACCTTGTCGTCCGAGTTCTCACACATCGAGGTTCGTTTTCGTTATTTTGCTCTTATTGTTTCGTATAAATATGGTTATCTGATGTTACACTGTTTCAATTTGTTACAAAAAGTTATTTTTGAATTGGATTAAGAGATTTTATTTTGTCTAACGGCAACTTTGGCTGAGTGCTAAGCGCGCTATGTTTAGATAGAAGAAATTCCTTAACAGTCTCTTCATTAAGCCGTGCGGGCTCGGTAGGGATGATTACGAAATTTGAAACAGTTTTTCAAAACAAGCAATGCCATTTTCGTTCTCGTACATTTCCTGCTGAAGTGCGCAGTTTATGATGAAAACTACCGTTTACGAAAGCGCTGTGGCAATGGAACATTAAAAAAACGACTGTAATACTCATTCAATATGAAATCCATGTTGCAGCCGTCGGTTCGCAGTCGCGATATGGGCAAACATATTCTCGGCGTCGACGACCTACTGCAGAAGCACTCGTTAGTGGAAGCGCAAATTAACGCCCAAGGCGAATGGTTAAAGAATGTCACCCGACAGTCGCACACCTACATCCGCAACAAAGGCGAACAGTACGAAATCCTCCAGCGCAAATTGGACGAATTAACTCGGCAATATGAAGGGTACGCCGCTTTTCTTTGTTGTCTTTTGTTCGCTTTGGTTCTCATTCTTTCGTAAACACAACTTTGGTTATCAGTTAGAAATGACCAAAATGAGAAGGAACATTCGTTCATGCGAAATTTGCGGAAAAACCAATGATTTGATTCGTTTTTACAATTAAATTTTTATACTTTTTTCACATATTGTAAGAACGTACTGCATTATCATCAGTTCACATATTAATATCAAATATCACCTGTAGGTTGTTGGACTTGGCGAAGCAGCGCCGTATCGCTCTGGAGCGCGCTCGCGAGCTCTGTCAGTTCATCCAAGACCACGAGGAGGAAGAGAGCTGGCTGGCGGAGAAGCGCAACATCTGCGTCAACATGCTCTCCAACCGCGACCTCGCCGCTACTCCCCAGCTTACTCGCCTCTTCAAGGTATGCATTAATTTTTATTTGAACGGATTGGGGTCTCGCCGCGATTTTCGGCTTAAAATCGATGATTGCATGGTTCGCACGATTATCGAATACATCGCTTTATGTGGACCATGCGATTTATTGATTTTCTCTATTAGCTAAAAGAAATCGCACGTTGAGCAAGTCGCCAATTGCACTTAAATGAAAATGTTTATAATAATAAATTGTAGAACCTCGAAGTGGACATGCAAGGCCATTGGCAGCGGTCCAAGCAGGTGATCGCGGCGGGAGAAAAGCTGCTGCCGATTACACAGCCGCAGTCGGCGAAGGAGGAAGTGCAACAGCGCATTGCCAGCCTGCAGAAAAGCTGGGCCGATCTGCGCGAACTGACCACCCTCCTGGGCCGTTGGTTGCGCGAAGCCGAACAGGCCGCTCAGTACTTCCAGGCATGCTCTTCATTGTCTTTTCTCTTCTTATTTCTTCTAACGTCGACTTTGTTGTAGGACGCCAATGAGGCTGAGAGTTGGATTCGAGAGAAGATGCCATTGGTGCGCAGCGACGACTACGGTCGAGACGAGAAGGCGGCGGAAACGCTGTTGAATCGGTTAGTTGCAGCGGTTTTATTAGGATTTCATTTGAAGATGCATTGAAATAAATTGAACTTTCAAGAGATAATTAGATGACAATGTTGATATAATCTATTTTCAGTCATATGCGTCTGGAAGAAGAAATCCAAGCTTATCGATCGGATATGACAAGACTGGACGAGATGGCCGCCGAGCTGGCCAAGGCCGAATTTCTCTCGGACGCCGTCTCATCGGATGCACCCGTCCATAAGGAGGTACCTAAATGAATCCTTCATCGTCCTTGGCAAATAATTGATTTAGTGGCGCTTTTTTATGTGCGGCTTGAGTAGCGATGGAACGGTTGCGCTTAACATAATCACACTAATTGGTATATTAGCCTGACTGCCTTCTTTTCGCGGAATTCTAACCACTCACTGCTACCTCGGAGGAATGTACCGTATATTGTAATCGTATGACGAGCTGGCTTTGTATTATATGGTTTTTTATTGTAGTTAAATTATCGTTCAGTCATACATAACTAATAACAATATACGGTAATTCTGCAGAGTTAGCAGTGACTGGAGTAGCCCTTGACGCAAACTCCTTTTGCTGCGATAGAGTATAATTCAGCTATACTATAGTTACTGGAGAATATAGCTAGTAATCGAAGGTCTTCTGGTTATTGCTCTGTGTCACCGTAGTTGCTAATAACTTTGGTTGGTAGCGGGTGCTTATTGCAGATAGAGGAGGTGGTCGTACCGCAAGTTACTGTCCTGTACCCCTACGACGGCAACGGTGTTTCGGTCGAAAAGGATGAGGTCAGTTCTTTGCTTTTTTTCTCGTTCAAACAACTATTATGTGTTCAATCGTCGCTTTTAGCTGTATATTTGTTGTACTTCTATTTTGATCACGTGATTTGCAGATCCTGGCATTGATCCAGAAGACCAACGCCGACTGGTGGCGAATCCTGAAGGCTGACGGCGCGGAAGGATTCGTACCCGCCAACTACGTCGAAATCCTCGAAGGCCAAACGGTTCGGTTACGAATAGAAGTTTGGCGAGTGCCGGATGACAATTGTGTTTGCATCTTAAGGTGACTGTCGCACAGCCCGTCACGGTCGAGAAGAAGGAGGAGGTGGTGGTGAAGGAGAAGGCGCCATCCGCGAGTGGAAAGAACCCCATTCTGGAACGCCAAGAGGCCATCAGCGCCGACTACCGCCGACTGAACAACCTCGCTCAGGTAGGACTGCTTTTCTTTCGACCTTTTAATCGCGAGCTCTTTCTTGATCGCTCTTTCAGACTCGCCGTCGTCTCTTGGGCGACGCCATCAAGCTCTACCGCTTCTACCGCGAATGCGACGAATTCGAAGTGTGGGCGAAACAGACGGACGTTCTGCTCAACGAGGACACCGGCACCGAACATGTAGAAGCTTCCCGAAGGAAATTCAACGTATGTTACTTTCGCAACTTTTGAGATTACTGCTTTTCTCCTCTCTACTGCGGAGTTGTCCGCTACCCCCATTCTGTTCTTAGGCTTTAGGCCTGTTTTTAGCTAAAATGCTACTATGATTTCGATTTCAAAAGGCGCACGAAAGAATCGACTATTTGATAATTTTACAAAACAATCGGCAGTATTCTTCTGTCGGACCCCATTTTGGTTCGGCTTCTCGCTTAACCACAACGCCTCTTTGTAGAAACTGGAAACGGACATCGCTGCTAATGGCGGCACCCGAATCAAGCTGATCAACGTGATGGCCGACGAGCTGACCGAAGAAGGCCACAGCCAGTCCAACCAAATCCGTCGCCGACAGAAGGAAGTCAACGACATTTGGAATCGTCTGCAGCGACACAAGGAGTCGAAGGCGGAGGAGTTGGAGACCGCTGAACGAGTCGCCGCCTTCAACGAGATGTGCGAGGAGACGCGCTCGTGGATGAGGGACAAGTTCGACCTGCTCGACCAGCCCACCGAGGCCAAGGACTTGAAGGCTCTTCAGGTATCAACACTATTTCTGCTTCTCTTTTTGTAGGTCTTCATTTTGTCCTTCTTCAGGCTTTGCAACGACGCCATCAAAATCTGGAGCGAGAACTCAACCCCGTCGATGCGAAAATGAAGCACTTGCGCGACTTGGCCAATCAGGTTTGTATACACATTGTTGGTCTAAGTGGTCTTAGCGCTGATTCAGGCTTAGACCAAGGGGTGTATTCATTTATGTCAAGATAAAATTGCTAATCCTGACATTTTTGCATACCCTCTAAATCGTACGGAATATATAAGATGTCATAAAATGATACCTCAGCCGCTATGACTACTCTAAATCAGCTTGTTTGTTAAACAACAATTTGCATATCATCGAATGTCTCGTTTTTCAGGTCAAGGGTGCTCACCCCGCCCAAGCTGGCGCCATCGACAAGAAATATGGAGAATTATCAGATATGTGGGAAGAATTAAAGCGTCAGGCCGAAAAGCGACGGCGAGAGCTTGAAGAGTCTCAGGGCCAACAGATGTTCCAGGTTCGTCCTTCTTTTTTGTCTTTGATCAGGGAGTTTTAAGAAACGACCGTCACAATTTACGAGCTTACATGTATTATCCAGAACCCAAAAATTGTCCAAAAATATCCAGAAATCATCTTGAAAAATTTGTAAAATTGCAGAATGCCTACAGTGACCTGATGACTTGGGTAGAAAAGACAAAGATTCTCCTGAACGACGACACGAAGCCTGTGGATGTTAACACGGCTGAGGATTTGCTTAAAAAACACTATGACCTGAAGGACAATATCGCAGCGAAGGACGATGAATTTGCCTACGTGAATGCCCTTGGTCTGCGACTGCTCGACAAAAACAAGGGCGCACTCGACGTCAAGGTCAGTTTGATAGAATTCGACCCCCCGGCCATTTGTCCTTTCCCGCAATCGCATCCAATAATCGCGTCGTTCGCGCCGTTTAAGTCGCGAACGGGGCGCAACTCAATTAGGCCAAATTGAGGGAGCGATGAGTTTGTCAACAACTTTTGCGATTTTTTAAGTTGGAAATATTCTGAGCAAAAAAGCCTTTTTCATACTGTCGCTCTATTACCTGCTCTTCGGCATTTTCAATGTAACGTTACCTCATTTAGTCGCCCATCGAAATTTATTGTTTTCAAAAAAGAGCAATTAAACATTATAGCATTGAGTTAGTAGAACAACAAATTTAGCTTTATCAGTGTGGTAAAACTCATTTTATCCATTGTTTCACGTAGAATAGTTTCTCGATTCTACTTTTGAACAAAACATTGACTGGGAATGACGAATTAACGTGTGACTATTTGGGGAGGATGCTGATTAAGACGCAAAAAACATAACGAAATAGGAATTGAGGATAAAAACAATGACAGAAGAGAAATTAAGGATCGCTTTGCAGGATGCATTGAGACACTTGTCGGATGAGCAGCGCGCGTTGCGCGACCTGTGGGCCGCGAAAGAGCACGCGCTCAAGGATCAGCTCGAGCTGCAGCTCTTCAACCGCGAGGCCGACTACATCGACGCCGCCACCAAGGGCCACGAAGCCTTCCTCGACATCCCCGATCTCGGAGTCAGTTCTTCTCTTTGTTCATTTTATCGTTAAATTCGCATTCAGAAGATGAAATAGTTTTAATATTTTTCGGGAATTGGTCGCGTTGGGAGCGATTGGAAATAGCATAGAGTTACAATAATGATTTTGAAGAATATTGACTAAATTTATACCATATCTACTTGGATGCTTTTCTTTAACGCTGATTTAATTAAGTGTCGGATTTGGTTTGAAAAACGTTTAAAATAATATTTATATTGGCTAGTTTGATAATCAATTTTAAAAGTGAAAGCAAAAATGCTTTTAATAACTGCTCCTGATTGCCAAAACAGTCACCACTATCCTTCAAAGGTCTCTTCGCTTTCAGGATTCAGTCGAAGGCGTGGAGAATCTGCTGAAGCGCCATGGAGATTTCGAGGCGAAACTCGCCGCGCAGGAGGAAAGACTGGAGGCATTCAGCGCGAACGCCGACCATCTCATCAGCAACGGTCACTCAGAGTCCCCCTATATTGACCAGCGTCGCCGTGACGTCATCGAACGTCGTCGACGGGTCAAAGAAACCGCCGCCGTTCGTCGCGCCAATTTGGGCGCCGCCCTCGACTACCAGAACTTCCGACGCTATGCTCAAGAGGTATTTTTCTACTTTGGCTACTTTGTTTTCACCGCCATTCGTCATAATACGGCACTCTTTTATTCCATTTCGTCATCTCTGCATTCACTTTGAAAGCTAGTTTGACGAAATTTGAATGCAAGGGTTACAAAATACAATGTAAGAGTTATGAGCAGCGGGGTATTTAGTACAATCTTCCCACTCCATACAAGGGTTATTGTTGTTGATGGCATGGATGATTGGTAGAGGTCGTGAACGTCCCTATCTTTCTGGCAATCTTTCTCTAGGGTGGGAACGATGTACTAAAAGGACCAACATGGTCATTGAGGGAAAAGGGGGATGGTACTCGGATAAAAGATATTCGTTTTTATGACCTTGTTTTTGCTGAAATTACTAATAATTAATTCGGTTCGAAAAGTCAATTATACCAATTCTCAGATGACGCAATGGATCGTCGAGAAGAAGCGAATCGCCACGGACGAAAGCTACAAGGATGGCACAGCGCTAAACCGCAAGCTGCAGAAGCACGAAGCCTTCGAAGCTGAGCTCAAGGCGAACGCCGACCGACTGAGCGCTATCAACAAGGTTGGTACATTTGTTACTCGCATATTTTCACGGTTGATACCCAATATTTACAAAATTGATACCCTATATATACAAAATTGATACCTACATTCATAATTATCCTGAAATCCACAGTGATCGCAATGTGCTGAATTCAGGATGGAACGGACCTCATCAACCACAAGCACTACGCGTCAGGCGACGTGAAGCATATCCTCAAGGACTTGAACGATCAGTGGGCCGCTTTGTGTCGCGCGGCGGCTGAGCGTGGCGAGAAACTGCGCCAGGCCTGCGACCAGAAGTCGCTCAATCTGACGCTCGATGATGCGCACCTCAAGCTCAACGAGATGGAGCGCGCTCTTCAATCGGACGACCTCGGTATGCTTTCCATTTTTGATATTATGGACTGCGTTGTTGATACACTATTATTACAGTGAAAATATTTTACGACATAAAAGGTATGCTTGAGTTTTGGGAGATCAGAGGGATTCGTGGGTGTCAAGGTATCAGGATTAGATGAAACGTAAACATTTTTCCAAAAATTTTTAGCTTCATTAATCCTGTTAATTGAACAGTCATTTCTGGATCAGTTCATTCAGGATACACATTTTCAGGACACGATCTTCGTGGTGTCAAGGATTTGATCCAGAAGCACACAGTGCTCGAGCAGGAGATGACGCTCTACGATCGCCGCATCAAAGAGATTGTCGACAAGGGAAAGAAAATGGCCGACCAGGGACATTTCGACTCCAATCGCATCCTGAACGCCGTCAAAGCGTTCACTGATCGGTATGCTTTTGTGGTTTGGACGAAAACTGGGGATTCCGAAAATTGGATGGCTACATTGAAATCCTAGATCATGGGTGGGTTTCGTATCGCGTACTTTAACTTAAGTTTTACTTAAGGTCTATCCTTTATCATTGCATTAAGTATGACTTTACTTAAAGTACGCGATATGAAACCGGCCCAATCATAAAAAGGATCTTGGTAGCTGCGCTTTTATCGATAGAAAATCAATTGAAAACGATCCTGTTTCAGGTTCAACGCCCTGCAAGCACCGGCCGCTCGACGACGAGCCGCCCTCGAAGAGAGCCGAAAATGGCATCAGTTGGCGTTCGACGTCGACTGCGAGCTGCAGTGGATCGCCGAGAAGCGTCCGATCGCGGCGTCAAAGGACGTCGGTCGCTCGCTGACGGATGCCACCAATTTGGTCACGAAGCACGCGCAGCTCGAGGCTGAAGTGAACGGACACGAGCACCACATCGGCGCCACCCTCGCCAAAGGTGACGAGCTCATCTCCGCGAAGCACTACGCCAAGGATGACGTCATCGCTAAATGCGACGAGTTGAGGAACGCCTGGAAGGAGCTGAACACCCTCACCGCCAGCCGACATCGCCTTCTCGACCTCGCCCTCAAGGGCCAGCAGTATCTCTTCGACGCCGCCGAAGTGGAGAGCTGGATGGCGGAGAAGAGGAATCTTCTCGCCTCCGACGACTACGGCCAGGACGAGGACGCCGCCAACAAACTGCTCGCCAAGCACAAGGCTCTGCAGGCCGACATGAACGCCTACAAGACGTGGATCGAGAAGCTTTCGAAGCAGTGCACCGACCTCCAGAAGGCCTACCACTCGGACAGCGCGCGCTTCGTGCAGAAGCAGTCCGATCTCGAAGCCGAATTCGAGCGCTTGAGCCAGCTGGCCGACGACCGCCGTCGCCACTTGGAAGACGCCGTCTGTCTCTACCAGTACATGCGCGAGAGCCAGGAGTTGGAAGCCTGGATCAACGAACAGCTGCAGACCGCGATGAGCGAGGAATACGGCCAGGATTACGAGCATTTGAAGGAGCTCCAAAACAAGTTTGAGGAGTTCAAGCAGAGCGTGAAGAACGGCTCGAATCGCTTCGCCCTCTGCGAGACCGCCGCCAACAATCTCCTCAAGCGCAGTCCGCCCTTCTCCCGCGACATTCTCCAGCGTCAGGAACAGCTGCGCGCAGTCTGGTCGCTTCTGCTCGACTATATCGAAAGTCGCGATCACAAGCTTGACGCCGCTGAAGAACTGCATCGCTTCAACCGCGACGTCGCCGAGAACGAGGAGCGCATCCAGGAGAAGCGCGCCGCCATTCCGGAAGACCTTGGACGCGATATCAAGCAGGTGCACAGTCTCTGGCTGAAGCACGAGGCGTTCGAGAACGAGTTAGTCGCCATGGGCCAGCAGTTGCAAGGGCTGTTGGAAGAGAGCGCGCGCTTGAAGGCCGCCTATCCCGGCGGGAACGCGGAGCACATCACGGAGCAGCAGACGGCGCTCGCGGAATCCTGGCAGGATCTCCAGGACGCGACCGCCTTCCGCCACGACCGTCTCCGAGCCGCCTACGACCTCCAGCGCTTTTTGGCCTCGGCCCGCGATCTTATCGCCTGGACTGACATCGTCGTCACCGAAATGCAAAGCGAACAGCCGATCAAGGACTTGCAAGGCGCCGAGTGGCTCCACAAGGAACACGCCCGCCTCCGCGCGGAAGTCGAAGCCCGTGAGCCGGAATTCTCTAAATTGGCAACCCGAGCGCAGCAGATGATTGCGAAGGAACACTACGCGAGCGAAGAAATCAAGGACAAGCAGCAGCACGTCGACCAGGCCCTGCGCAAGGTCAACTCGGAGTGGGAGCTGCGCGAGCAGTGGCTGCGCCAGCTGGTGCAGTGGCACGCCTTCCAGCGCGAGGCGGCTCAGACCCTGGCCGTCATCGCGGCGCGCGAATCGACGCTGCGATCGGCCGAGGTGGGCGGCAGTGTGGAGGACGTCGACAGTCAGATTCGCAAGTTGGACACCTTCCAACGCATTGTGACGAACTTGGAGGAGCGCGTGGCGGCGCTCGAGGTGACCGCCGACCAGCTGATCAAGCAGCGCCATATGGAGGCGAACAGCATCGACCAACTCCGCCGGCAGGTCAAGGCCGCGCTCAACCAGCTCAAGGATCACGTGCTGGAGCGCAAGGCCGCCCTCGCCGACGCCCTTCTGTACGCTCGCTTCAACAGCGATGTCGCCGAAATGGACAACTGGATCGTCGAGAAGCAGACGCGCATCCGCGCCGAAGCCGAACGTCACGGCCAGCTCACCTCGCTCGAGGACAAGATGAAGCGACTCCAGAAGCATCAGGCCTTCGAGGCCGAGCTCGCAGCTAACGAGCCCCGCGTCGAACAGATCAAAGTGCAGGTAAATCGTTTTATTTGATGCGCTTTTGATATTTGAAGTTTTAAAAGTTAATATTTTGTAATTTTCATGTTTGATTCACAAAGCGGAGAAATGCTTAATGTACAATGGTCATAATTAATCACTTCTAAATCCAATATCTTCATTCGATTAGAACGCTAGCTTAACGGAATTGCATACAAAAACGATTATGACGAAAGACCCTCTAGAAAACTAAAAGTTATATTAAATTCTACACAAAATCATTGCCATAATTCTTTTAAGGCGAGCGAACTGCAAAGAAAGCCGCGTGCCGACAAAGAAATTCCGCGAAAGTGCCAGGATCTGCTCAGCAGATGGAAGGAGTTAGCGCATGCCAGCCACGAGCAGAGCCGGGCTCTCGAGGAGGCCCGCGATCTTCTCAACTTCAACCAGCTGGTCGAGCGCGTCATGGCCTGGATCAGGGACAAGGTACGGTAGATTTCGTTGTGGGACCTTTTCTTGAATCGCCCTCTGAATGTGAATGCTTTTTCAGGAACTCATGGTACATGCTGGCGACATGGGCAAAGACTACGAACATTGCCAGTCGCTTCTTAAGCGACTCGACGATGCCGAATCGGTATAGTTTTGTTGATAATGATAAAAATGATAATACTGTATTATTCCCTCTTGCAGGATGTCAGCGTCGATGAACAGACGTTGAAGTCGATCAACGACCTCGGCGAGAAGCTCGTCACTCAGGGACGATCCAGTCGCGAGGAAGTGCAGGCCCATCTGGCCGACTTGAATCAAAAGTCAGTTTAATGCGAAACTATTGCGCTTCTTTATATTCGATAAATCAGTAAGGACAAAAGTGATTATTGAATCAAGCAAATCGCTGCAAAAGTTTATATTTCGTCTTTCTATATCTCTTGCATGTATAAAGTAAGAGTCAGTTATAATTCTCGGCAGAAATTTTGTCTCGCCGCCAAAACCGGCTCTGTAGAAAGCAAATTTTGTCCCGTTACGGTTTGTGACTGAAATTCTCCTACTGATGAAATTTGCGAGTATATCTGTACTTCTTCGCTTGAAATGTCTCGTTTGTTAGTACAATCGATCGTTGCTGCGGTTGTCCACGTGGTAAGAAGATATGGAAAGGGTGTGGGAGGTGGTAGCTTTTACGTTTTAAGGCCTGTTTAAAGTTTTAAAAATTCCACGGTTTTTGTTTAAAAATGTTCACAAATGATACGATTATTAACAGTATATTGTCTTTATAAAGCAATCGATAATCGTATCTTTTGAAACCGCAGAATTTTACAACTTATAAACAGGTCTTAGTCCGCCGCAATGGAAGGCGCCATTATTGGTGGATTTATGACTGATTGGGCGTAAATTGCAGATGGAAATTGGTGCAAAGCGACTTAGCCGACTACCGTCGACGACTGCTCGCGGCCAGCGAAGTTCATTCGTTCAACCGCGACGTCGATGACACCAACCATCGCATCTTTGAAAAGGCGACCATTTTGTCTTCGGACGATTTCGGCAAGGACCTCCACTCCGTCGACGCGCTGCTGCGCAAGCAGGATGAAGTACTGTCATTTATATTATTTCCACTCTTCATTTAATGTGTATTTCCTTTCAGATCGAGCGCGACATGACCGCTATTCACGAGAAGCTGCGAGCGCACGACAACGAAGCACAAATATTGCTGGCCAAGAAGCCGCCACTAGAGGTCGGTATAAATATTTTTTGTTCAAGAGTGCAGTAAAATTCATTTTTACCGATCATTCTTACCGGCTCCGAAATGCCGATATTAATAAATTTCAATATATTTGAATTCCCGCCTAATCAATCCTGAACAAGAAATTTCAGGACTCGATCATCGAGTCTCTGCGAAAGTTGGAGGCAAGCTGGGATCGACTGACTCAGTTGGCGCACACTCGTCGCGACAAGCTGCAGCAGTCGAGCTCGTTGCACAAGTACTTTGACGCCGTGAAGAAGTCGGAGCAATGGTCGAACGCGATCCGCACCAAGATGACGTCATACGCCGCGCCCAAGTCCGTCCCTGAGGCTCAGGCCCTCATCGACGCCCACAAGGACAAGCTCGCCGAGATCGACGGCCGCCAGGAGGACATGTCCGCCCTGCGCGAATGGGGCCAGCGACTCACTCAGGAACAGCCCGACCACAAGGGCGAGATCCAGCGCGCCCACAAACGCCTCCAGAGCATCGAGCACCAGATTCGACAGACCTGGGAGCAGGAGAACACCAACCTCTGGCGCGCCTACGACCTGCAGCTCTTCAACGATCAAGTGCTCGTGGCGGAGACGTGGCTCGCCGGCAAGGAGGCCTTCCTGAAGCAGGAAGATCTCGGGGACTCGCTCGACTCTGTTGATTCGTTGCTGAAGAAGCACGACGGCTTTGAGAGCACGCTGAACGCGCAGAGCGACAAGATCGACCAGCTGAGAAAGGATGCGGAGACGCTCGCCGAGAAGAACGCCGACAATCGCGAGGAGATCCATTCGCGCAAGGACGAAGTCGTCAACAGACACAAGGCCCTCTTGGCCGCCTGTCGCCGCCGACGCGGAATGCTCGAAGACTCGCGCAAGTGGCAGAACTTCCTCAAGACGTGCGCCGAGCTCATGAGCTGGGTCAACGCCAAGTTGCAGCTCGCGTACGACGAGAGCTTCCTCGACCCCACCAACTTGCGCTCGAAGCTCCAGAAGCACCTCGCCTTCGACGCCGAGCTCCACGCCAATCAGGGTCGTCTTGATGGAGTCATCGCGGAGGGCGAAGGCCTCATCAAGCAGCACCACTTTGCGAAAGACGACGTCAAGCTGCAGCTGAACGAGATCAACAGCGGCTGGGATGAGTTGAAGCGCAAGTCCGCGCTGAAGGCCGATCGTCTGAAGGAGGCCTACGAGGCACATCTGTTCAACCGGAAATTGGAAGACTTGGACAAATGGCTCGACTCTGTGGAGCACCGCCTAGCGTCGGAAGACCACGGACGCGACCTTCAATCAACCACTATCCTCATCAAGCGCCACGAGGCACTCGAGGCGGAGATCGCCGCGCGCAAAGAGCGCGTCGCCGAATCGAACGCCAAAGCGTCGGAGCTCGCTGTTCAGGGTCATTTCATGACCGACGAGCTGTCCGCCAAGGCGCGCTCCGTCGACGAACGCTACGCCTCCCTCCAAGAGCCCTGCCAGATTCGCCGCGAGAATCTTCGCGATGCCCACGCTCTCTACCAGTGGATGCACGAGGTGGAGGAGGAGACGGCGTGGATGCGCGAGAAACTCCCGCCCGCTTCATCGACCGACTATGGAGACACTCTTCAGGCAGTACAATCTCTGCACAGAAAGCACCTTGCGTTAGAACAGGAACTGACCGCGAAGCAGCCCGTGCTTGACGCGCTGGAGCACAAAGGCAACCGCATGCTCGCCGCGAAGCACTTTGCGTCGCTACAAATCCAGCAGATCGTCGACGATCTGGCGCTGCAGATGCTCAGTCTCAAGGATTTGGCAGCCACCCGTGGCAAGAAGCTGAAGGACGCTCTGGACAGTCAGCAGTACTACGCCGAGGCCAGCGAAGCCGACCAATGGATTCGCGACCGTCTTCCGCTCGTGACCAATCAGGACACCGGCAGGGACCAGGACGCGGCCGACAGCCACCTGCGCAAGCTCACCTTACTGGACACAGAAGTCGCCTCGTACAAAACCGACATCGACCGCCTACGCAGCGTCGTCGACCAGATGATCCACCGCGAACACTTTGACGCGACGCAGCTGACCGCGAAGCAGGGCAAGTTGGAGCGCGACTACGCCGACCTGCGCGCCCACTGCACTCGTCGCCGCACGCAGCTCGTCGACGCCGGCCGCTACTACGGCTTCATCCGCCAGGCCGACGACCTCATTCAGTGGCTCAAGGACAAAGAACAAGCCGCGGGCGTGGAAGACTACGGTCGCGACTTGGAAGATTGCCAGAAGTTGATCGACCAGTTCGACCAGGTCGTGCGCGAGTTGGCGTCGGCCGGCGAGCGTGTGGCGGCCGTGCAGCGGGTTCAGGAAGAGCTGCTTCGAGCCAGCCATCCCTACTCCGCCAGCATCAAGGCCAAGGGCTCCGACCTGCAGCAGCTGTGGTCCGATGTCCACGAAGCCTCCACCGACCGCCAGCAGGCCCTCCTCGGAGCCAAGCAGGTCCACAAGTTCGACCAGGACGCAGATGAGACTCTCAACTGGCTCCAGGAGAAGGAAGCCACGCAGGTGGTCATGGAACAGGACGACCTTTCGCAGGCCGATCTCGCCGCTATCAAGGCATGCTTTTTTTGATATTTATCGATGAATTTTGACTTGACTCTGAATTAATTCTCTGGGATGTTAAAGGCGAAAATGAGTTGTTAGAATAGTTAAGATATTCATTGAAAAAAATGTCGAATTCGGCTGCAATCTCTTATATTGCACTTCTTCTCTGTTAATAATTTGTCGTGAAACTAGGCTAACTATGTTTCAGTAGGAAAATTATGCTCAGCCTTCATCCGTCCATTAATTTATCTAATCCAAGGTTAAAAAAGGGAACATTTTATCATTGAATAATTTCAGAACTGCTTGCAAAAGCACGACGAATTCAACAGAGGACTAACAGCAGTAGAGAAGCAAGTGAACGATTTGTGCAAGGAAGCAGAGCGCTTGGAAACGCAGTTCCCCGACACGAAGGACCACTTGGAAGTACGACGACAGGAAATGGAAGAACAGCTTAAGGACGTTCTCGGCGCCTCCCGTCGTCATCACGACCGTCTCACGCAGGCCGAGCAACTCCAAGCCTATTTCCAGGTTCGTTCTCTTTTCTTCTCTGTTCAGCTCTTTTCAGGTCTGTTCAGATCTATTCTGCTCGCTTCTTCTCGTATCTGCTCTGTTCGTCTCATATCACACTCAATTTTATCTCCAATTCTAGGAATATCGCGACTTGATGGCCTGGATCAAGGTCATGCAGGCGACCGTTACGAGCGAGTTGCTCCCACGCGACGTGCCCAGCTGTGAGGCTCTCATGCAGCGTCACACCGAGTACAATGCCGAGATCAACGGTCACCAGCCTCGCGTTGACGAATTCGTTCGCCACGGCCGCCAAATGATCTCCAATCAGCACCTTCTGTCCGTAGAAGTGCTCGAAAAGGTATGTGCTTTATTTGCATGGCTTTTATGACATTTTTTCTCGACTAATTAGGTAGCTTAGCGGTCTAAGAGTGTTTCTAGCGGCGACTCATTTTAAATTCGAGTACCACTCGGATTTGTTTACTGTTTTCTCTGCAAAACTAATATCGCAATTGGCCTCAACAGTTGGGCACGCAGCAAACATTTTGATCCCACAGTGAGCGACGGCCCTGTCATTTAAACAAATACAGTATTTCTCTTACTTCAGACTGTAAATCATCGATACTGTTGGTGACACTAAGAAACAAATAATCTATCTTTTTCTTATAAAAGTAGTCGACTGTGATCATGACATCAAAATGATTTTTAGGTGGACAATTTGCTGTCGGCATTCGGAATCCTCCGCGAAGTGTGGCAAGACCGCAAGACGCTTTACGACGAGAACCTCGACGCGCAGATGTGGAAGCGCGACGCCACGGTCCTGGAGGCCTGGCTTCTCGAGCGCGAAGGCCTTTTGGGCGACGACTGGCGTCAGGCCGAGTCCGTCGAGGCCGTCGATGACCTCATTCGACAATTTGACGATTTCCTCACCACCCTGCACGCGCAGGGCGAGAAGTTCGAAAGCCTGAAGAAGCTGACTCTGCTCGAGCAGGCCTTCTCCAATCTGCGCCAGAAGGAAACCGAGCGTTTCCGACAGGATGACGATACGAGACGCGAGAGGTCAAAGACAAAGGTATGTTGTGCTATTTTTCAGTGATCGGGCTAAAGGGCGACTGGTACGAGAAGGCTATAGTAGTCGGAGGCGCGTGATTTGAACTGAGCTAATTAAGAGTTTGCGGCCATAATAATGCCGTACGGTGCTGTTTGAGTGCAACACATTTTAATCGGGCGAGAATCGCTTTAGGACCTCCCTCGTACCTCTATCGTACTCGTCGCCCTTTGGCCCGACTAATTTTTCAGTACAAATGTAACGAAAAATGAGTGATTGATCGTTTCAGGACCAAATCAAAACGGTCGAGAAGCACAAGATCCTGCAGGAACGCCGGCAGGAACGCGAGCGCAGGAAGACGCAGGAGATTTCGTTGCTGAAGCCGTCGCTTTCCATGGACGAGCCCCAGCCGAACCTGGCCCGACGAGAAAGCGAGCCGCGTATTATGATCCGACCCCGGGCTGGCAGTCGCGGCACGAAGGGAAGCGACCTCACGCCATCGACCGCCTCGGAGAGCGCGTCGTTCGACTCGCAGTCGCATGCGACGAAGACGACTCCTTCCGAGGGCGACCGTTTGGTACCGGCCAACGCCGCCTCCGCGTCGTCCACCCCTGTCCGTCAGGGATCCACTCGACGCACGCCGACTTTCACTACTCGACGAGCTCACAGTTTGAGACGAGTCCGGCAATGGGACGACCTCGCCTCCATCGACATGCACGGGTAAGAACGGTTTTGTTTACCGTCAGAATTTCTCTGTTAGTAACAATTTAGCATAGGGAACGTCGTTATATCTAGTAGTCGATTGTGCAAAGAGGTCTCTCTTATTGTGGATCACGTCGATCTCTTTTTTGTAAATTTTCTTTATTGCGAACCACTCGAATCGCTTTTTGTGGATATCTTTTGTGGATATTTTATATAGTGGATCATGCGAATTTTTTTTAGCCATGTTGATCGCAAGCAGCAGATGCAGAGCGGTGGCAAGAAGGCCACGATCCGCTCGTGGAAGAACTACTACACCATACTCTGCGGCCAGCTGCTCTGCTTCTTCAAGGACGAGGACTCGTTCATGGAGAACATGGCGGCGGCGCCCCCCGTCTACATCCTCGGCGCGCGCTGCGCCCTCTACCCCGAGTACCACAAGCGTCGTCACGCCTTCAAGTATGTACATTCTACTGCTGGCTTTATTGCCACCTTTCTTCGATCAGTATTAGGAAATCTTGCCAAGCACTGTAATTGACTAAGATAAGCTTGCTTTATTTCTTGTTGCTGATCGGTAAATTTCGACTATAAGAGGAAGGATTCTATCTTTAGCATTCTGTCCCATTAGATCACATCAGATATATTACAATTGGATCACAATAAGAGAGAGAATGTTGACGTAATTGTTTGTATTTTAGGTTGCTGACGCAAGATGGCGCCGAGTACTTGTTCGCCACCGCCGACGACAAGCAGACGAACGAGTGGGTCGCGAAGATTTCGTTCCACGCCTCCCTCGAGCCCAGCAACCAGCTCAAGAGCTTCGAGAACGCCGTCCATCCTCAGCAGATGACCGTACGTGGCTTGCTTTATCATTATCATTCCATTTTATTCATCTCTTCCTTTGTTAGGCTCGATTGAGTTCCGATTTTTAACCGATATAATCGCTTTACCGTTTTTACCGGTTTCTTTACAGTTTTATCGTTCTTACCGACTTACCGTTCACCTTTACCGTAACCATTTCACCGTTTTCCCATCATCTTCAGTTCATTGGAGAAGCTTATTACAACATGTATTTATTAAGTACATATTTATACATTTACCTGTTTCTTCACTGACTTAACGTTCCGCTTTACTATAGCTATTTAATAAAATTATTATAGCTATTTAAAAAATTTCATCAGCCTCAATTTTTTAGTAAAGCCTATTGCAGTGTATGTATTTTGATGTAATTTGATGTAATTCCTCTTCAGAGCGATGCTCCAACGCACGCGCCGCCTCCGCGACCGTCCGACGCGCCTCGCCGTCACACGACGGACATGGCGACGACGTACTCCGTGCGCGAACCCGCCCAGATGCCGTCGCCCCAATCGAAGAAGGACGACAGCGGCGTGTTCTCGCCCCGCGACGTCAACTCGCCCGCCGATGGTACACCTGCGAAAGGAGGTATGCTCTCTTTCTTCGGTTTTTGACTGTGGTTTCAGAGCGTTCTATTTCGTACAACTATCTCGGTGCTTCTTACTCAATTCGTACTGCCTTTGTGAAATTGTCACTCTAAAACCGATTTCATGAAAACAGTGTAGATTTCTACATTTACATTAGACTTGTTAGAATCATAACCTGAGCGTCGATTTAATAAGAGTTTCAATTTCGCAGTTGAAAATACGAATTGAATGTTGAGATAGTTGTACGAAATAGGGCCATGAATGTCCGACCTTCCTCAATTCGATCGATTTAGTTTCCATCCTGCTTTCTATTTCTTTCATTTCTATCAATCTTTTATCGCTCACATGCTCTATCGCTTGATTTCATCGCCATTCGTGGGCGATTTCAGTTAGATTGAGTTATATTGCGATTGACACTCCACCAACGCGGCCACCGCCACCGCCGCCGCCAAAGGAGGCGCCGACGATTTTCGTTGCGAGACCGATCGTGACGGAATCGACGGTCCATAGCCGCTCGGTGCGTCAAGAGTATCGTTCGGTGTATAACGGCGAGGAGAAGAATCGACAGACCTTCGTGACCAATGTGTTCACGTGCGGGAGTGGGGCGACGAATGGTCATACCAATGGTCATACGAATGGCACTACGAATGGTACTACGAATGGAAAGACGAATGGTATATCGAACGGAAACGGCGTCCACCTGAAAAATGGCGATCGTGCCAGAGTGAGCACGGACAGCAATGGACACGATGAACACCCGTCGTCCCCTACTCACTCCAACGGCGATTCGCAATCCCGCGGCGCTTTTCGCGCCCGATACGAGGCCGCGCTCCTCTTGTCCAAGGGTAATCCAGCAGCGAAGCACTCTTCGAAAGGGCGCACGGGCTTACGGCGCACTGATTTCTCACGAGTTCCTCACGATTTCCGATTTCTTGCACCACACCCTGAGCGTGACGGCCACCTGAACGTTGTGACGGACTTATGTGTGTATATTTGTGTGAATGTGTGTGTTGATGTCCGGGCGTGCCGTGTTTTTGGATTGGATGGTGTTGGATCAACTGTTTCCTCCTGTTTTAGTTGAAAATAATGAACGCTGTGTGTTGTAGGAAGCGCCACTAACGGCTCTAATGGTCACCACGAGCATTCTTCACCGCTAAATGGCAATGGAACCAATGGTCATCACGACTATTCGGACGCCGGTCACCATGCGGTAAGCACTATTTCATACGCAAATTGGACGACTGCCAAAATACCGTATACTTCTTGCGTATCCTTCATACGCGCACAAATCGTCGTAAAAATCGTACGGCAACGATACGCCCCACAACCCGGATTGTGTTATTACAAGCTACACGCGCATGCGTTGATTTGTTACCCTCTCCTGTGCATGTGCGTATGGAGTGTAATAACGCAATCCGGAAAAGTGGGGCGCATCGTTCACATACTGTAAAAATTGCATTTGAACATGGAAGATAGAACCGTTTGACAAGCTCCAACTTTGCAGGAACACAACGTGCAGCAGTTGTCCTACTCTGAGCAAGAGATGGGATCGCCCAACAAGTCTGCCACTCTACCATCTTCCGCGAGAGATTCGTCGTCGCCTAGCGACCGATTCGGCTCGCTGTCGTCGAAGCCGGTGCCGCCCCCGCGCGGCCCGAAGACGAAACAGACTGAGAGCGATTTTGTCGCGTGGGTTGAAGCGCATGGACAGGCTGGGGCCCAAGGACAAAGCTCGCCCGCCATGAGCGATGATGGCGAGAAAAGTTCGCGACTATTTTCTTTTTCTATACAATGGGAGCAACCAATCACTTCATATTGGTGTTTATTTAAAAGTATATGCAGTATCATTCCTTTTATGAAAGTGCACACCTTTTATCCGATCAAAAATTTCGGCTCTCTCTAGGATATAAACTTAAATTTGAATCCCTTTCGTCGACGACCTCTGTCATCATAGAGGGAAATCAGTCTAATTTCTAAAGGAATAAAAGTGATAAAGAAGTAATGAAAACTTTAACCAATTTCATAAAAATCACCAACGTATTCAGATTGTATTTGATATAGTCTCTCAAATTGCTCAATTTCACTATCTCAATTTCTAAATGTTCATGTGTTGCAGAGAAGAGCAAGGGCTTTGTCGGCGCGCTGTTCAAACGCAGCATCAAACGCGAGTCAAAGGACGCTGGAAAGTGATTGTAGACTTTTTCGTTCTCGAGAGTGCTCTTGTTTCTTCTTATTACGAACATTTATTCAAATTCTCTATGCGCTTTGTCGATTTCTGCTTATTTTTTTCCTTTGCTGTACGATGAGGCTGGATGTCTTTGTCGATTTTCAGCAGCAGCGGTTATTAGTTAAAATTAGTTGGGTTTTGTTGTTGCTGTTATATTCGTCTTCATCACTTGATGCTGCGTTACGCCACGGATCGATGCCTTTTGTGATTTTTCGCCTTGTAACCAATTTACAGTTTTGTCCGCTTGATTAACACACACACATTTCATTCGTTGGTGTGCCCATTCCTTTGATGCTCGCACAGCCGTTCGCTTTTTCAGCTGTTAAATGTTTTTTGTTAATTCGACGGCTCATCGAAAACATATGGACCCATTTCGCGCTGCGCCTTACCGCTTAATTTCTTAACTGAAGCGCAGTGTTCATGTTCTTTCCATTAGAAGTGTGGTACTATTGTTTATTTTTGATGAGGTATTATTATGGTAAATCTGTTGCGATTGCGATGAAAACATTTTTATCTGTACTGAACACGTATTTGGTGCCTTGTTCTATACGCGGTTAAAGTTTTCTTGTTGCCATATTTCATACAGTCGTGTGTACGCAATGAACTCATACACTTACACGGAATGAGCAAGTATAATTTTGATCCGTTATTAAACTTGAGGACTGTGAAATTTTGAGTTTCCCTCTTTACTCACATAATGGGGCACAGTATTCAGTATAGCGAAGATTTATTTCGCGCAAACTGATAAGTGGCGGTTCTACATATCGCGTAAAATTTTCAATGAGAGCCGGTGGGTAGTTTTACTGGTAATTTACATGGCAAGATCGAACAAATTGATCAAAACTCATGACTGATTTTGTTATGCGTTGAGCGTTGCCGAGTATAGCGAATGGCCCTAAGCATGGTGCGACTAAAACTCGATATTAAGGAAAGGTAATTCAAAAATATGGACTACATTTGTAAGAAAAAGCATGCGTGGTCCGATTAGTCTGCTCATACGACAGGAAGATTAAAAAGTTTGTTTATAAAACTGATCATTGCTTGATACGAGGTTGCGCAGTTGATTGACTGCCGCGTCGCGTGAAATGGCCAAAGTCCGTATAAAAACAATCAATCGAGCGGCAGCCCCAACCATTATGACGGGAGCTGTTTTCGCGACCACCGCTGCTCAAGATGTGGCGGTTTCAACAATCGCTGGTCATTTTCGTGTTCCTTGTGGGAATCCTTGTCGAGTTCGCATCCTCCCATGTGCACACAACTGTGAATGGCGTAGAATGGGCGATGAACGAAGATGAACCTCCCGTTCGTTATGCGATGGAGGAGACGATGGTGCTGGTGACCGGTCGACACTGCCACGTCCGTGAGTGCTTTAGTCCAAGCTGCTTTTAAAAGTCTACGCCATATCCCTTGATCAAGTAATTTCTCTGAATCGTGT
The DNA here is from genome assembly GCA_002796945.1 of Plectus sambesii. NCBI lineage: Eukaryota > Metazoa > Nematoda > Chromadorea > Plectida > Plectidae > Plectus > Plectus sambesii. Next base: position 22,658 of record NIUQ01000758.1, read on the forward strand.
GGTGTAAATCCTTATTATATTTAAGAAATTGCGCGAATTCGAAAAAGATCATTATTATTATATGAAGATATGACGGTTTTGATATAATTTTTTCACTTCTGACGCACTTGTTAACAAGTAGCCGGCCAGACTGACTGGCTTTACCCAACTGAAACATGTCGTTACTAACAAGCGTCAACAGCTCATAAGATTTTTAGGATCGCCTGTACCAGTGCCTCAGATTGCACAGTTGAACTCGAAATTCGTCTTTCCCGAACTGCCGAAGCTATTTGTCGAACTGGCCTTGTTCATGGATAACGCGATGCTTAAACATTTCCAAAAGGAGTTTGGCGAAGAGAGGGCCAAAGAAAGAATGATGAAGTACGCAAGTGCGTTCCTTAGCGAAGTAAGCAGCAGATTCGAGCTCGGCAGTGATGTTTTTACTATTCTTCGGCTAGCGGCCGTTTCATAAAACTGTTTATATTTTCCACTGTTTATGATCGCGGCAAAGTGGTGATTGGTTAACGGTGACGTGCCTGGGAAAATCGTACGAGGATGATACCCCCCATTTAGCAGATTGCGTTATTACAAGCTATACGCGCATGCGTTGATTTCTTACCGTATGCTGTGCATGAGCGTATGGCGTGCTATAGCAATATCCGAAAAGTGAGGCGTTCCGTCAACATGCCGAGAAAATTCGTCAAGCCCAAGCGACAACTGATCAAACGCTTCCTGCAGTTGCAATTAATTTCCACGTTTTATGTAATAGGCCACCGATCGGTCAGTCGTGCCATGCACAACATTTCCGATATTCACGAGATATTCATATCTTTAGAACTAATGATTGTCCATTGATTACATTTACCACATTGGGGTTTGTACCAAAGTGTGAATGCTTTTGTAAGTGGCACCCACTGAACAGATTTAAATAACATTTATTAAACTGTTTTCACTTTGATAAGGACACTTTCCAAAGCAAAGGGAATATTTTCTATTCAGATAAAACATGAAAAAAGTCTTCAATTTGAAAAACGATTTCTTTGCTTAAGAAAGCGTATTTAGAGTGTAAATGGTATATCTAAAAATTAATGCATAATATATGCGATTTTTCGATCAAAGTACAGTTGAACCGTTTTGGAGAAAATACAATACAAAGTTGACGCCGTTTCAGATGAGGATTCTTTACCTTCAAAGCAGCATAAATCAAGATGTCGGAATCATTGTCACTCATGTCGAGATCTTCGAAACGCAGCCACCGGAACTGGCGGGGGAAAAGCATCACTTTGGAATGTCGACTGAAATCGCCGAAGCCTTCTGCACATGGCAAGAAGGGAGAAACCCACCGGCAGGCACCAAGGGACACTGGGATCATGCGCTCCTTCTTACAGGGTATTTCTAATGGTACGTAGATGATATATACCACTTTCCGGATTGCGCTAGAATACGCCACACGCCCATGCATTGGTTTGCTACAGTAGGCTATGCATGTGAGTTTAGAGTATTATTATGCAATCCCGAAAGTGGGGCGTATCGCATACGTATATCTTCCACATCCAACGAGATACGTCAGTATCGTATGTTTGAAGCCGGCACGTTTAAATGATGATCTTGATCTAATCTTTTGAAATGAATGCTTTACTGTTCTCGCACAAATACGAAAGCAATAATTATGCTCAATCGCAACTCTATAATTCCTTCTAACTTCTTCCAACGCCGTTTTCTCACTCCTTCACGAGAAAATGACGAATATTAGCAAAAATCGGGCGAGGCGGGCCTATGGAAAAGAGTTGTGGCCGCGGTTTAGGTTGAGTGCAACATTTTTGCCTAAGCACGAGAACAGTAACATAACCATTCCAAAATGTGCACAGCTTAATCATCATTTGAGCATCTCGACATTAACTGTATGATATACTGACACGCAACGTTGTTGTGTGGACGACAGCAATCATTTTACGATTTGAATGAGAGCAAATGAGCACAGATTCGACCTGCATGCCCCGGAGACGAACGGCATTGCCGGCCTGGCGCCCATTGGAGGTATGTGCAGCAGCATGTGGTCGTGTTCGATCATCGAAGGAAACAATCTCGGACGCGCTTTCGTGGCAGCTCACGAGCTCGGCCATAGGTCAGTTGACAACATTTGACCGTCTTCAACGCTTTGAATTGGAAGCTAAACACTATAAGCGTGCTACTACTACACTCATTTTCTCACTCTGACCGCGTGCATCCTCTCAGGCGATTTGAGCTCACAGCAGTTTCTGCTGTCCGCCCCGAGCGTTTGTTCGCCTCCTTTCAGAAGCCCTTTTCATAAAACTATGAAAATTGACACTGTTATAATCACCACGCTTCCCACAATTGTAATAACAAAGATTTTATGATGCAAGCGCCAAGTACCGATTCCGTATTGTCGCGACTCGCTCTCTTCCCCCCTCCACATTTATTTCATTCTTTCATCTGTAACCCTCACTTTTACTGCTTTCCCTCGCAGAAGGATGCATCGACACAAATTTATTGCCTTTCTCTCATCCTTCAAATGTCATATTACATTTAAGTCTTGGAATGTTCCACGACGGCGACAAGAACGAGTGCGCCATCAATTGCTGTTTGATGTCTCCGCGAAACGGCGCCGGCAAGACGCAATGGTCCGAATGTTCGAATCGCGAGCTGAAGTCATTTGTGCTCGAACTGACCAATCGGTGATGCTCAGTCATATTTCACTCGCTCTCCACATTCACTTGTGTACTGTTCAGTTCAAAGAGCGTTGATGAAGACCCCATGTGTCTGCAAGATGTTCCTTCGGTCGTAGAACCCAACAACCTCGACGTGAATACAATGCCTGGCCAGTTGTTCACCGCTGATGAGCAGTGTCAGATAGCCTATGGTCTGCATTTCCGTCTTCGAGTCCCGCCCACTGTTGCGTTCGAAGTTTGTTCAATGTCATTTGCTACTCACATTCACGATTCTCGAGTATTCGTCGTTTAGGACATTTGCCGCGTGCTGTGGTGCAACGATGAATCGACCACTGTGATCAGCGCCCATCCAGCCCTCGATGGAACGTATTGCGGAGATAGAAAGGTAAAGGTGAAGAGCACTTTATAGCGGTCTTCACATTGCACCGATCGATCGATATTGCTAATTCATGCACGACATAATCCGATCGGTCGGTGCTTTGTGAACATCGTATAAGTCAGCGTCATAGTCGCGACTTGTTAAATATGGGCCACGAATGAAGCAGCATAATTGCAACAAGTCCTTATTTTTTGCACGCAATTCCGAAAAAGTTTGCATTAAACGTTTTTGCATAGAACAAAAATTGGCATAAAATAGTCAAGAGGCTCTCGCGTGTTATTCGGTCAGCGGCTGTGAAGCAGACTTTACGGCATCCTCTTATGCTTGTACTGATAATGAGACATTCCAGTGGTGCATGGACGGCTCTTGTGTCCCGTGGAACAAACCGGGACCGGAGCCGGCGCCGGTCAACGGAAACTGGGCCGAATGGTCGAGCGTCGTGGATACCGAATGCACTTCGTGTGTGATTCGCGGCACCGCTCGTATTCGAAAACAACACCGAGCTTGCAGAAATCCTTCGTACGGCAAAATTTTGTTTTTCTCATATGAGCACTTTCTCTCCTTGGAACCTATAATATGAATCTATCATAACTGTAGTTTTTGCGTTATTGAAATTCAATACTTGTACTATTATCGACTTGAACGACGACACAGCCAAGATCCAGTTTCACAAAACTTTTGTGATCGCAACGACGCTTGTTTTATGAAATTGACCCCAAAATAACGTATTCTTCCTCGCCTTTTAAAAATCTTTGGTAGACCGTTAGGTTGAGTTACTATGCAATGGGATTCTTTTCCAACAATCCAAATACCGTATTTCTTCCAATAGACGCCCTCCCTCCAATAGACGCCCCCCTCTAATAGACGCCCCCCTCAAGCCTTGATTGAAAAAATAGACGCCCTCCCTCCAATAGACGCCCCCCCCCCCAAGTAATAGTCCTCTCTAGGGCAATTAAAATAATCAATGCCTATGCAGTGTAGGTCAGTACTGAACTTCCATTCAAATTCGACCAGTGATAGCACACAATCCTTTTACTTATGAATTATATTTTATGCCGAAGTAGCAATTGGAAGAAAAAGATGCCTTCTCTCCTACGAACGCCAAGTTTAAACACCGGTTGAAATAATAGACGCCCTCCCTCTAATAGACGCCCCCCCTCAAACCTTGATTGAAAAAATAGACGCCCTGGGCGTCTATTGGAAGAAATACGGTAGATCCTTTATACCTTAGTCGGCGGTTTAATTTGGAAAAAATTGCTCCACGTTGCGCTAGTATTCTCGTATTACCAAATCTCACGCATTTCTCGAGACTATCAGAGGTCTAAAATGAATTTATTGCACCTGCGCTTCTGTGCGACTGCTTTCATCAATCAAACCTGGTGATGTGGAAGACAAACATGCTAATATGTGGGTGATGCAGCCAACATTTGATGACGGTGGTAAACCATTAATGATTGAGTAAGAGAACGCTGGCAAGCTGCGACGAGAACTGTGATCATTATTGATATGGAGGAAATCTTTGTATAGTCAGTTTGCTCTGTACCTAGAAGTTCGGAAATTCGGAAAACATTCAAAGTTTCTCAGTATCGCAACTCGCCAGCGAAGTAATATTGTCTCACAACCGTTAACAGAGTAGAAATTCAAAGGCATTTAGTTACTTTGCTTAATTTCTTAACGTCTTCGTCAAGAAAGGAGCGTATTGAGAAATAACGAGCTGTCTTCACTGATAAATTATTTAGCGTTGAATGTTTAAAGTAGCACTCAATCTGTTGCAGCTGCAGGACAGGGGGAGTGAAGAGTTTTATTGATTATATTCTTGTACGCTGGATAACAACTCATCAGCCATGATGCTAACTTCAGGTAAGGCCATAGCATATCATAACATAGCATTTAATTATCTACAAAACTGTATCAGAAAAAATTTGAATTTATGCTTCGTATTCGAAAATTGACTATTTAAAGTAAATATTTAGCTGATCCGGCTTTGTTGGGTCGTACTTTCATCTTTATCGAACACTTCTTTTCTGTTTAGTCAAAGAAAGAAAAAAGAAGCTGAGGTCTCGGCCGGGCTCGAACCGGCGGCCTTCTGTGTGTTAGACAGATGTGATAACCACTACACCACGAGACCGCATGATTAACGGGAGCCTAGCTAATTTCAATTTTGTACCGTGTGCGGATCCCGTAAAACGTCCAAATTTTCAACCATCGAGTTTTTATTCTCTTTCGCAGTCTGACCTTGGAAGGGATAATTGGCTTTCCGACATCGTTACCAGCGAGTCTCAGTCGAATAGTCTATCCGTTGAAGTGTGTACATTGAGATTTCATTTGAGTCTGTATGCAAATTTTCATAGCTACCTATCCGGAGGATGATTTTCCTCTATTACTAAAATGTACTTCGTGTACACTGCTCAGCTGGAAGCTCATTTCCATTAAAGATGTGTGACAGTAACAGCAACAATCTTCTTACATATATAATTACTCTAGTGTGTCTGTCTGTCTGTGTGTGTGTGCCAGCGTTCTGATTGGCCCGAACGCGGTGCAAGCGCCCCTCGTGGCGAGCGTCGGAAACTGCCCGTTCTCAGTACGGGCCGAGGTCCCATCGTGGCAAGCGTCGGGATATGCGCGTTCTTAGTATGGTTCGGGGCCCCATCGAAGTAGCGTCGGAATCTGCCCGTTCTTAGTACGGGTCGAGGCCCCTTCGAGGCAAGAGCTGGAAACTATCGAATTTCGCACCGTTCAACGGTTAAGGGTGGTAAGCAAAGGGAGTTTGGAGCGCGAGAGGGCCAGACAGAGCCGCAGATCGACCAATAAAAAATTAAAGCGACGCACATGATCGGCGTAGAAAAAAGAGGTGAATTCACTGCGCCCGAACGTGAATTATCGCGCTTTCAAATTTTATAGAAAAACTAGCAGACACGGGGAAGATTTGCACATCGTGGAAATTTTCCACGGGTCTGCTAGTCCCATTGATTAAGTAACAAGGGTGTACGACAGGGATCAAGCTGGCCTGCCAATGCAGAATACTTCAACGGCCACACCTTTTTCTTGGTCAGACCAACCGAAAGTTACCGAGCAGCAAACTGATAATATATGTTCCGTGGAAATTTGGGCTTGACAACTTCCACGCTTGCTACCCTTGGCTATGTCGTGAAACATGACGACGAGTTTCATTACTTTTTGCCAACTCTTTATACAAGAACGTATATGATTACAAATAGCCATACGAACAATGACTTGGCACGTACAATTAACAATGGCGGCACAAAGGACGCAAACGGTACGAACACATTATTCGCAATAACCGTAAACAACGAAAGCCAAAACAACCGAGCGCAATAACTGTGTATTGTTCTAACATAGCCTTAATAATGTATTTCATCAGTGAGTAACAGGGACAAAAGAGGGCGAACAGAAGCGGAATAGCAGACATAAACACAGCAGTATGAGCCACAAATAAATAGAGAATTCGCAGTAAGCCGCAACAGTGAGTTACATAAATAGGGAACATTAATAATATCGTCTTAAACGGGTAATGTAAAAAATTAACGCTAAATCAACAATTTTTCCTTTTTTTAATCATTTTCTGTGTTATATCACTTTTTTAATCTTTTTTATCACTTTTATGGTAAGGTCGAAACTTTATTTGCGTGTATCAAGTCGCAGCAAATAAGCAAATGTGAAAACGATGCAAAAGCGAAAATGCGAGCAATAACGAACTATCAGTTCAAAGAAAAATTGAGCCAATCGAGTTACCAACGACATATATTCAAACCAAAATATGCTGATATCCTAGGCTATAAGCTGCCTAGTCGTAGTCTTTTTTGTCTTTCTAGTTTCTAGAAGTGTATCCAACTTACGCCTTTCCTATCAGTAAAATTCATAAAATCAATGCCATTTTATCGTTTATGAACTGTAAGTAATGGCGTTGTTTATTAATTTGATAAAATTTGATTATAATATTCATACGTTGATTTTGTTCATTATATTTTAAGAAGAAATAAAACCGACCGACCATCCTTCTCTCTTCCCCCAGCTCTTCCTTGCGTCTAACCCTGGCACTATTTAACAGGAGAAAGTTGCAGCCTCCGATCACCTTACATTAATATTTTTCACATCGACAAAATAACTCAAAGAGACCGAATAATTTAAAAGACTTAATCTGAATCTCAACCTATTTGCTTCAGTCTATTGCAACTCGCGAATAACTGTTTCGTATTGTCTGTCCGCTGTCAACTCATACCAATACGGTGATGCACTAGCGATAATGGCGAGTAATTGACAATCACTAGTGCCCGAATTGTAGGACAGTCCAAAGCACAATTCATTTTCATGGCACATGTTGAGGCACTTGGAGAATGTGACCGTTAATTGATCAAGCCAATAACAAGTGTTTTTAAAGTAGCCGAAACGATAGTGACTGAAGCTGGAAGCTGAAACACGAGAAAGAAAATATTAATAAACCATGAAACTCCCGTCACAATTGGCACAGACTCGCATCCTAACTGGTCACTTTTGCATGTTTACATTTAGGCCAATCAATATAAAGCACGATTTTCGCCTACGCGAAGTGCGAGCATTCCACTTCTAGCCAGTCTGACCTTGTGTGCATATTGTGCAAGTCTCTTGCTTCGGTAAAAACATATTTAGCTCTCTCGCAACGTTTTCATCACGGAGTTATCACGAACGCTAATTCGAAAGAAAACACAAACTTTTTGTGAAACGCGTATTTTAAGGACGATCTGCTTAAGTAATTACACTTTGCATAAATTATGACTTTTCCTGCGCTTATGGTAATTCTTGTTTGCAATTAGCTGTCATTATGCAACGATAATGTTACAGTATTGATCCAGCGTTGTTCAAAATTAATAAAGCAGATGCTCTCTTAATATTTAAAGGTACTTTTAAAGAAAGGAGCATGTAAAGGGTAACATTTTAAAGAAGAAGCTTCAACTTACTTATTCTTTCTGCATACGTTGTTGCTGTCGTGGTACCTAAATAAATATGTTTAAAAATTTATGCATATTTAACAACAAATATTTTCAAGCTCTGCAGCAGCTAATTAACATTTACAAGTAAAATTCTAGAAAAGGCGAATGAATAATTAAGAAACATTCAAACTTGGTTACGTATATGGTATTGCATCATCTATTCCTAGAATGTTTTCTCTATTCAAATTGATGAGAGAAATCTATTATTTTAGCATTAATGTTTGCTAAGTTTCATCTCTTCTTAAAATAATGAATCTAAAAATTACCCAAACGTTTTCAAATTGAAGCAATTTGCTTGCTGGTTTGAAAAGATTAGTCTCCATTTAATGCAAAAATAGTAAGACTAAAACTTTCATCAAAGAAGACGAAGTGAGACTTGATAAAAATCTTTAACAAATGCTTACTTATTGTTTAAAGAACTATTTTCAAAAACGGAACGACGAAAATAAGGGCGAAAATTAAAAAAGCTCAGGCATACCTGTCCCTCCTGCTGTCGTCGTTAATGGTGTAGTACAAGCTGAAAATATATGGTTGAAACAGTATGTATGTATTTTTAAATATTTCAAGTTTCTCAGTAGCTAGTACGCCAGTACGAGAAAAATTATGAAAGGTAGCGTGAGTACTTAAAACACTCTAACTTTGTTGTCCAAATGTTATTGCGCCGTCCCTTATTTGATTTTAATATCGGAGTGATCAGGGACACTCATTCGAAAGGATTTTTGATATTATTAAAAATGGCCATATCAAAGACGATCCGCTCCGAAAACTACAATTTGCATAGTTCTGGACTTTTCCTACGCTCTTTATATCACTTCTCTGCACGAAACTGTTATTATTAAGCCTTTATTTTACAGAGCTATTACAGCCCTAAAAAATTGCTATAATTATTGAAAATTATTGAGGTTATTTCTAAACTTCTAATCTTCTTTAAACTAAGTATCCAAATATCATTCAAGCTTCGCAAGAGAACCGTTTAATGAATACTGATTAAAAAGACAGCGGCGTATTGGTGACGCTAAAAACTGATTCAGCTATTTAAAAATCGGGAACAAGCAGAATAAGGACTAAATATTTCAAATTAAATCAGCCATACCTGCTCTTGATATAGTCGCTGTTGTAGTAGATGTCGTAGTGGTCGTTGCTGTAATCGGTTTTGTTGTTGTCGTTGATGAAAATGGTAATGTTGTAGTCGTTGTTGCTGTCTTATTAGCTGAAAAATACGTTTGAATCAGTACATTTGTACGCACATTTAAAATCGGCGATTCTCAGCACAGGGTGATGCGATTGTCCTCAGCAAGGGCGCATTCGAAAGCTAATACCTGGAAGATTTTCACGACATACTTTTGGAAATTTCTCAGAAGGCTCCTTTAGGGAGAGTCCCTTTATTTTTTGAAAACTGGTCGTTCTTATTACAGATCGGTTCAGCTGGTGCTATCTTGGGATCGTTTGAAAGCTCAAGTCATCAGGATATTAATGGCATACGTCCGAATATTGTTTAGGGTTCCTTAGGGGAACCCCATATTTTTTGAAATCTAGCGGTTCTCATTGCAGAGTGGTCCGATAGGCGCGATCTTGGGGGGCTGAAACGGTAAACCGGCGACGTGAAAGACGAAAGATGTCACATAAACAATCTCAAGATGTTTCTGATCAACGGCGCTCAACATTTTATCTCTTAAAATTCCGAAGAAGTGAGCCCTCGAACGAGCACAAGATCGTACCAATCGCACCAATGAGAACCGCGAAATTTCAAAAAATTGGGGATTTCCATTAGAAGGGCACCTGAAAATTTTTCAACTGTGCGCCAAAAAATTCTCTCAGATCTCAGCTTTCGAATGCGCTCTTGTTCAGAATAAACGGATCATATTGAGCTGAGAACCACCGATTTCAAATATGGAAGAAATACTGAGAATACCCTGTATAAGCACAGTTCTGCAGGAGCAGCTAGAATAATTAATGAACATTAAAACTCGTGCGTACAAATGCTACTTCCCCATTCTATTCTTGTTTGATTTTGGTTGTTATTGCTGTTCAAAACGTAACTTAAGTTCAAATGACTGAATGTTGTAAAGTGGGTTTAAAAAATCCTCTTCGCTTCGTTACAAATTTCCAGTTCGCCGCTTCCTAAAATTTTAATCGCGACAGTTCTGATTAAAGCAATTTTATGAAGTAGACAACTGTGCCTTTATAGAACACTAGCGTAGAGCGCTGCGCTAACGCGCCGCGCTATCCGCTTAAGTTTTTGCATGCTATCCCTGCTAGACTGTCACTCGTACCGCTCAGCGGCGCGGAATCCGCAAGCTGCCTTTGGGTTCCTGTAATGTAGTGCCGCTGTTCTTTTATATTTATAAAAGCAAAAGAATTTGCACACTATATTCATCGAAAGGCAGTTCGGTAGAAATTTTAAAAAAGGCCTCGCGTAAACTTTTATTTTGCATTAACCCTGGGAATGTTCATAAAGAATCTAGAATATTCTCTCGCTCGTGACAATTTAAATTGGTTGATGGCGCCAGTCCAAAACTGCAATTTGTCATTACAGGCACGCGCGGTTTTTATCTACCCCAATCGCATTGAAACACATTTGCGACGGGTTTCGAACATTGATTGTTTTCAAGGAAATAGAAGTTTTTCCATTGTAAAATTTCAAAACAGAAGGTTTTTGGGGATACCGTTTGAATGAAACCATTAAATTCTTTCATATGACCCTTAGTTAAAGAGAGATTTGCTTCGAATGCCATATTAAGCCATTTCGCATAATATGTTTTTGCTCTACTTGTGTATATAATAGAAGCGGGACGTAGGTGGTACGTAGGTGAAGTACTCATGGCACACAGCCATTATCTGATCGGGGATCGCTAAAGTCAAGCCCGAACCGTGAGGTGTTCACACATACACACTCTGATGGACGTTGCTTAATGTAGAGCGCAAGAACTCTCGCAAAGAGCGCAGCGCTAACGCGCCGCGCTCTTCGCTCGAGTTTTTACCTCATACATTAAGTCGATGTGTAATTGGTAGGCGATACGTTAGCAATAATCCGTGAATGACTTGATCACTGAAGAAAAAAATGCGCTTTCGGTAGTTTCCAATGTTCACCGCGAGAGGGCGCGGCGACGACACTTTTATGGGTATATCGTTAATACCGTATGATGGACCCGACCGGACGTGGGGTGGGTGGAGTGGGGTACCATTACTGTTTACAACCCTGGTACGACTGGGGCTGACATGTATTTGGATAGAGGGGAAAAGGGCGAGAATGTGAATTTCGGCACTTTTTTTATGTAGCGTTAGTACCGTATAATGGGCCCAGCCGAAAGTGGGGGTGCGGGGTACCCTTACGGTACATGACCATGGTCCGACCGGGGACCGCAAAAGGTCCGGTCTACCCGAACCGTGGGGTGTCCACACACAGACGGACAGGGCCCTATTTCACGAAAGCTCAGAATCGGAAATCTGTGATAATTTGGCTGAGTAGCGCACATCAGCTGTATATCATCTGGTATCGACAGTAGGAGACTCAGCCGACTTATCACAGATTTCCGATTCTGAGCTTTCGTGAAATAGGGCCCAGACGGTGCTGGCTTAATATATAGGATACTCTAATGTAACCTGAATACACAATCTATATATTAAGCCAGCACCGTCTGTGTGTCTGTGTGTGTGTGTGTGTGTGTGGACACCCCGCGGTACGGGTAGACCGAACCTTTTGCGGTCCCCGGTCGGACCATGGTCGGGTACCGCCAGGGTACCCCCCCCCCCCCCC